>JAPDSC010063170.1:5656-18101 GCA_026290005.1 Latrodectus geometricus | reverse complement strand
TCAAAAACAGAAAATTATTAAGTGATTTCCTTTAAAGGGAAACAAAAGGGAAAAAAGGGATTTCTAAAGTAATTAAAGTGTGAAGATATATATCTATTTAGATGTCAAAAGTAATAGAAATATTAATTAAAAACATATATTTTTGTTTTATATATTCAGTGTTTGAACACAATTTCAAATTATAATCAATATACATTTTGAGTGGAATTTAACGAAAAAAAGTATTACTGTTAAATACTTATGATGTTTTATTATCCTGGGGAAGCTCGTTTACTTAATTTGAAGATGAAATTATTAAATTAGATATTAATAAAAACTAATATAAATTTTTAATATGGACATTTTGAAGTTGTTGGAAATTTATGATGTAAGGATGATATTGATATGTCAGAATGAGTGGAAAGATCTGTTTTTGCATTCGTTAGTAAATTTTTAATTTTGTTTTAAAAATTTTAATTTTTTTCAAGTCTCCTAGATAGCACGAGTTTGTTTAAAAAACGTGATTAAAATTATAATTTATTGGTAATTATATTTTATATTCTTTATTCTATAATTCGTTATGTTAAAATAAATGTTGGGCATGTTATTCCTTGTAAAATTGGTAAACTGTTCTCATATGAGTCAGTTGAAGTTTCTTTTAAACTATAATTCTATAGATTTTTATTATAATACAATAATTCTCCAAATAAAATACATTAATATCCTTAATCATATTGTAGAAATTGTAGTTTTAATTAAAATATTGTCTTTGTTTGCGAGAAATTTTTACACTAATAATCTAAATTAATTGATAACAATAAATTTGGTTTTTATCAATCATGGAATTTGAAGTAGATATCTAATTATTTCTATATATATATATATATATATATATAATCTTTATTTCTGCTACAAATGAGGCTTTTGGGGCTTTTGGTTTTTTTCATAAACTCTCATGTCACCAAATTGATATCTTTACTATTTGATTTTGCATTACATTTTATAGAAAAAGTTAAGAAACTAAAGTTTTCACACATTAGCTAATTTAGTTTTCATTTAATTTTTTGTGAAATTGCAAAATTAATTTTAATCTTAGTTTGACAATATTGTTTTCTTCTATGTAATATTTATTCTAAGTAAATAATTTTCTGGATAAGTTCAAATTCAACTATTCAGAGGATGAATTGTGTGAAAAAAAAGTTTCAGTTCTTATGATTTTTAAAATTAAAATTATTATATTAATGCATTTGACAAAAAAAATCAAAACTATTATTTAAAGTAAATGGTTTTAAAAGTTTTTGTTGACTTTCTAACTCGTTTATTAAATTTGTTATTCTTTAATTTATGAAAACAAAGTAAGTAAAAAAATTCTTGGGTGAAAATCAAAATTGTTAATTTACAAGTATAAAATATCAAATGTATTTAACTGTATTTCAGTAACTTTAGTTGTTTTAATAAATTTGTCTGATAACTATAAAGTTATCAGACAAATTTATTAAAACAGTTATCATATATCATTTTATGTATCATTTTACATATCATTTGTAATTTAATAACTTAGCTTGATTTTATATATCATTGAGATCATTTTCACATATTGAAACTGCATCTTGTATTCTGAACAAAATTGTCCTTGGTTATCTCTTAGGATTGTAGGTTACATCTTTTGTTGATGTAAATTAAAGAAAAAAATTAGGAGCAATAAAATATTTTCAAAGAATAAAAAACTAAATATTCTCAATGAAATGTCTGAACATCAACTCAGTTCAATTATTTTTGTTGTCAGATCGATTAAACCACAAGATTAAAGAATCTTATTTTACAAATAGTTTTCACTAAAACAAAAGCTTAAAAATTCAAAACGAGTTTCGTCGATGTCAGGATCGAATCATCAAAGTGTATCATGTTTATTTCGATATTGTGTTATTGTAGTATTATAAAGAATTCAGAAAAGATACGTAATGGAAAATTGAAAGCATACATTCGAATATGCTCCATTAATTCCAGACAATTGCAGTCTTAGAGGAAGAATTCTGTTTATATGGTGGTTGATGTTTTTATTTTCAATGATTTCCAAGCTCATCTACCATAAACCACAGAAAAATAATTTAAGTGAACCTAAACACCGCAGCAGAAATAACAGTAATTTACTTCCAATGAGCTTGTACACATTCTTAAAAAAAATGGTGCTGCTGGGATACAATACAGTAATCTTCGTGAGTAAACTTGACAAACTTTGGACTAGTCCTATTCTTTAGGTTAATCAACTTAATTAATTCAATATTTATTTAAAATATATTCACATACTGGGTTATTTATTTAGGTCTAAAATTTTATCATAGCATTTTATATTATGTACTCATTTACAAAACTACTTTAAATGAAAGACGTGGTAGAATAGAAAATTTTCTATTTTAACCAAAAACCAACCTCGAAATAATATTTTTATAAACTGCATGCGCTTTTTCTAATCTTTATTTTCTTCATAGGCGACTGTCACTTAATGTACGTCAATTTGAATAAATATTGAATCAAATTGCAATGTTGATTGTTTTATGAATTCAGATTTGATGTTTAGACATTTCACTGAGAATAGTTTTTAATATATGACACATTTTTTGGGAATTAAATATTTGTCTGCTTATTTTTAACGTAACGTGCATTGCATAAAAATTCTGTATATTTAGCCAGAATGAGCATTTTTTTTTTTTTTTTGATTAAGGAAGAATATTGTTCTTCCTAAATCTAAATATATCCAGTTGAAGGATTTTCCCTAATTCATTAAAAGAATGAAAAATCTTTTCATTTCTATTGTTAACGACCTAATTTATGACTTTAAAAGTCAATTGTTATTGTTGTTTCTTTGAACAAATGCGTAGCAAATCAAATTTATTATATATATATATATATATATTCAATTTTTTCCCCTAATTTTTTCAGAGACAATGTTAAAACCTCATACCTTTCGTTGAGCGAAATGTAAAATTAACCAGGCATTTGCTAACGCAGAATATCACAATTATAAACGATTAGTACTTGTGGATCAAATTCCTTTCTTATTGTGCAACTGTTGCATTTGAAATTAAGGGAGAAAAATTAATAAAGGAATGATTTGATCTTGTCTTCCTGCATTTAACGGTAAGAACAGAAAAAGATCTTTTCAAATTTGATAGTAGGAGTTATCATTTTTAGAAAACTGCAAGGCATCGCATCATTTAATGAAGCTCCCAATTCTGAAGTAATTCATGCTTAAATTAATTATAATTCCCCATAGATATCAATTTGAGATATTTGATAACTATTTAACACTGAATATTTCATAATTGTTGAAAACATGTACCCTTCTGTATTGCGCTTATGCAGCAACACTTCAGCCCAACTCCACGGGGTCCCTGATGCTAGACCAGACCTGTGGGCTCGTGCACCGACACTGGAGCTTCACTTCACGGGGTCCCTGATGCTAAATCAGACCTGTGTGGGTTCGTGCACCGACACTTTGAGCCTCACTCCACGGGGTCCCTGATGCTAGATCAGACCTGTGGGTTCACGCACCGACACTGGAGCCTCACTCCACGGGGTCCCTGATGCTAGATCAGACCTGTGGGCTCGTCACTGGAGCCTCACTCCACGGGGTCCCTGATGCTAGATAAGACCTGTGGGCTCGTCATTGGAGCCTCACTCCACGGGGTCCCTGATGCTAGACTTTTAAAAATATTTTCATCACAAATGTTTTAATTACTATAAATATGCATATTTTATTTTAAAAGTTTGTATTAAGTTTTTAATGGACTAAAGAAAAGAGATTAATTTCAAACTGATGTCTGGCGCAGCTTGTCCAAATTTGGACCTTGCGCCATTAAAATCAGCCAACCAACCCTGATGCTAGATCAGACCTGTGCGCCGACAATGGAGCCTCACTCCACGGGGTCCCTGATGCTAAATCACACCTGTGTAGGCTCGTGCACCGACAATGCAGTCTCACTCCACGGGGTCTCTGATGTGAAATCAAACCCGTGAGCTCCTGCAACAATTATATGAGTTTAGCTCTATAAAGCTCTTGAGTATTTCAGACCCTTACTTGAGAAAAGCTCTGAATGCTATCAACTTTCTTTGCATTTTTTATATTTAAAACATTTTATATGTGTTAAGTATCTTATCATTTAAATTTTTTGCTATTTTCTCTTATTATTATGAGCCTTTATCATTATTTCCTTTATCTAATTTTTATTTAATAATCTTTAAATATCTTTTTTTATTCTTAATTTAATAATTAAGTAAGATTTATTAAAATTGCCAAAGCACTAATTTTTACAATAATTTTATCTATAGTTAAATAATAAAGTATGGTTAAAGTACACCATCGAAATTTGTGTAAAATCAGATTATTGATTAAGAAAGAGAAAATTCCCCTCTAAGGAGCATTTTAAAATAATTTTGGAGGTGTTAAACTTTTTCATAAAAGTAGCTAAATTTAGTAATAAGAACAGATAGTGTAATTCTCATCTTCATGCAATTGTGAGAAATTTTGTTGTGTGGCTGAGAAACTGTTTTAATACTTTTAAATCAAATTTTTTTTAACATTAAAAAGTAATTTTAATATGTTATATATGTATAAACACACTTAATTATAAAAGTACTTAATTCCTTTACTTATTAAAATGAATTAACTTAATAATGTTTAGGGATAATTTTATTTTTTATTTATTTATTATAACGCATTAATGCTTGTCTTGTGTGAGAATATTCGCTTAAGTTTTAGAATTATTTATATATATATATATATATATATATATACGTATGCTTATTGTTTAAGTTTTAGAATGCTACAGGTGATTTATAAGAGAGCTTTTTGTACTATTCTAATATGAAAATTGCCTTCTCTCTGTAAATTATGAAAGAAATCTCGTGAAGACATGAAACAAATCATCACGAACATCCTTCTCATTCATTGGCAAATTGCATGGGTTTCAGAATTTAATAATAAACTTGAGATATTTTTTCATGAAATATTGTAAAAATTTCGCATTCTACATTACGGAGTCCTCAAAATAACTTTATTCTCATATTCATCTTATATTTTCTAACATGCCTATTTGAGTGTAGTTGCAATGACTGCAGGCAGCCAATTTTCGCTATAACACATTTTACAACGAAGATTCTTTACAACCACAAGATTGTACATATAATTAAACGACCCTCTTCGCAAAAATTATTCCAATTTCACTTTGAGTTTAATTGTATCTATAATCTTATTTTTTTAAAGTATTGTTAAACTTTATATAAGGTAAAACACACTAATTTTTAATACTAAAAGATGGGCTTGGTCTAGCTACTAAAAACATTTGTATCTTCAAACCTAATCAACCAACTGATTTGTGGTCATGCCATGAAATAATTCCCGATTACTTCACGGTTTTCTTTAAGTCCTATAAAATTTTGAAAGATTTGCTCTAAAATTCCAAATACCATTTTTATATCTCATTGTCAACATATATAAATCAGATTTTTTTTTCTATTTTTTTAAATAGAAAGCTTTTTGTACATTTAATAAATTTCATACCATTTATTTTTTCAAAAATAATGATTAGTAGTGAATGAGGGAGGAATTTGATTTTGGGGATGAAGAATGCTTGGTTCAAACCAGGCTTTGTTTAAAACAACTCAAAATATATGTGGTGTTTCAAAATTTACTGCACTTACATTGGTTTGTGTGACTGCCGAAAAGTTTTTCTGGGTTTCTAGACCATTGTTATAAGACTAACAGGCCCTAACCTTGAAAATAATTCGCATAAGCTGTACATCCATTATGCTATGCTTGACTTTGTTTCAATTTTTGGTTATGGGACTTAATGGGACCAAATAGTGGAACATGTTATTTGAAGTGAAAGACTTCGAATTCGATTCCAGCTCCAGTTGAACAACGAGAGATAAATGTTACTATAATTAATGTCCTTCCAGGATGAGGGTATGGGTGTGAAGAGGAATTTGTGATCTCAGGTTTTAAGTACTTGATGATATGCGAGTATTCCAAACGCATTAATATTAGATAAGTTTGAGGCTCACCTGCACTTATATGTATGTATGTATGTATGTATGTCTAATAATAATCCGTGATATTTTTTTTTCAGTGTAAGAAATATTCTGTTTCAAACCTTTTGTTCTCAATTTACAATGATTTTAATTTTCTTTTTGTATTTTGTTCTATTTTATTTAGTTTTCCGCAAGTACTTCTTGGCTTCTGTTGAAAAGCTTGTAGTAATAATAATAATTAAAAGTCTCAATCATTTGCATCGAAAATTAGAAAAAAAAACAGCTGTAAAACATTTTCTGTTTTCTAATAAATGATAAATTACAATATTTCGAATTCTACGAATTTAATCAAGCAATATGTGTAAAAATCTTAATTTCAAATTTTAAACAATACCGTAATATAGTATGTAACATAAATTACGTTTGGGCAAGCGAGAAACTTTGTTTCTTTTGTAATATTTATAAAAGGCGTACTAAATACTTTACTGAATAAAGTGCTCCAAACATATGAAATCTGTTATCTGCGCTTGAAAAAAATAAAACTATTTAAATCATTTGTTTAAAGTGTTAATATGAGTGATACATTTAAAATTAGCCACAAAGAATAGAAATATCTGTTTATTTTATATTACAATCTTCTTTCAATTCATCATTGAAGTTGCTCAGAATATAATTAAGATTAGTGTGCTTATATATATATATATATATATATATATATATATATATATATATATATTACCGTGAAAGACCGAAATCAGAGAATATCGACATTCACCGATGAATGTCAACAAAAATAAAGTTATTATCTTCTTAACAATATTTTTTAAATTATTGCGCATTTGCTTAAAAAATGTTCTTTTATATTGAAAGGCAGTGGTCTACAAATGCTTTTCGTCAAATACATTTAAGTTTTATGTTTCTAAAAAAAGATTCGCATGATATAATTTTGAATATAATTAAATCTAACGTTCGATTTATATAAATTTAACAGTTTGTGAGTTACATCAGCGTAACTCACGTACCCCTAACATCTAGCGATTCGTATCTTGAATATGGATAATTTTTTATAGATTTAATGTCCCCTCTAAACTAGTTTCCAGCCGAATTAAATATAGTGTTAAAAAATTAATAATGACGAATAGAACACTTCATCCCATGACAGCGCATGGGAAATGGACCTTTCGGAGTTTTTAATGTAAATATAAATGACTTTAATGTAAATCCTCTACACATCGGAAGATAGCGAACCAACCCAAAAAGTGACTTTCGAAACGACGGAAGAGAGGCTGACCATTCGATGCTGAGACAGCATTGAAAAAGATCTTGGAATGATCAATGTTGGAAGATGGAGGACAATGGTGTCTAACTGGACAAGATGGTGAAAATATATTGAGATGGTTTAGGACGGTAGTAGTGCCGAAAAAGAAATGGTTTATTTTATTATGAAAATATTATTTACTTCTTTTTTCTGAAATCTAAGCAATCATTTGAAAAAATCTTCAAAAAACAACTTGAGTTTTTACGGAAGCTGTTAATGTACATATTACCAAATTAACGTGAAAACAATTTTCGATTTCGCCCATTAATGTAGAAAATCCAATTAATCTGTATATTAGTATTATACACTTAACAATATTTGAGAAATTTCCAAAGTGAAAGCAGAGACTAACATCTGGATGTATTCCTGACTTATAAAATAAGGATTTTAATAAATCATTGAAATTGTTCATTTTTAGAATCATGTGTGATTAAGTAACATAAAAAAATTTGGAAATATTGCAAACTAGAATATATTTGTAAATACATCTAATTTCTAACTTTAAAATATTGAAACTAATAGACACATATAGTGTCTGTCATATAAGTAATGACAAATAATAAACTGAAAAATGTTAAATTTCTATTTGCAGTAAAAATCTATTCATGAAATACTAAGGAAACATACTCTGTCACGATCAGGAAGTTGCTGCTGCACCTGCATTCTTCCCTATACCTTATTGTGAACACGACATATTTAACATGACAATTAGAGAAAACGGGGAAGGGGGATATTTTTTTGGATCGGGATTTGAACTCACTACTTTCGATAACGAGAACGAAACCCCTAACCAACCGAGTCACCACGGTCATGAAGAAATGCAAATTTGATAATTTTAATGTATCTAGTTGACATTTTAAAACTACAGCAATCTTCTAACTTAAGATTAATTGTGTGTTGTTAAAAAGTATTATTTCCACTGTGTATTATTAATCTGTGACGCTAAAATATTATGTATACTTATGCGAATAATAAGTCTTTATCAGATGATATGTTGTTAATATGAGATAAGTGAGAAGTCTTATCCAACTGAAAATTTGTGTTTTCCGGAAAAATCACATGCAAACATAAACGAGAGCTCAAAAAGGAAGAAATTAAGAAATTTAGAATGGAGGTACAATTATTTCCTAGTGCAAGCAATTCGTTTTCCTTCGGCTTTAAATCTCACTCCTAATTAGTAATTTCTTCGACTTTCATTCTGCTGTGCAAAGATTCAAAACGCATGTTATCGATACTAAAAAATCCTTTCTTTTTTTTCCTTTTTTTAATGGTATTAGAAAATTTTAATTTACGTTTTGTGTGATTAAAAACATTATAAAAATTTACAAACAAATTTTAGAAGAGACAATTTTTAAAGCATGTCTACTGAAATAAAGTTTCTAAAAGAAAATTCGAATCTTTCTTCAGAATTGAACCACTTTAAAAGATAAGAAATAATAATTATTCATTATGTTTACAAATGTTATATGCTTGATTTGCTTTTTCTGATAATTTAATTTCTGCCCTTTTAATAAGCTCATTTAGCAGGAAAGAAAAATTAAATTTCTTTAAAGTTGAATAATTTTTTTTGTGATATACTAGTTTTATATACACATTATAAAGTAACAAAAAAATTCTGCTTGCCCAAATAAACGTTTTTGAATTATTTAAATGGACTTCTTTCCCTCTCGTGAGAGAAAGGTTTCTGGTTCGATCCCAGCCGCTGTTTAACAATGAGACATGGGTAATGTTTTCTGCTAGCATGTCTGTAGGATGAATGCTTGGGAGTTTACCCGACTTTCCATGTTACATATAAATACGAATTGTCTATAAAAATCCTTTCAAGGAGGCAGTTTAAGCAGGGGATATTAAAAGTGCTTTACCACAACCTCTGGCTGTTAGGCTAATCACAAGACTTTAAACGATGCAGAGTTAAAGTGTTCACCATATAAAAAGGCTCACTGTAGATAGCACTCTGGAGAGTCGTTCCAGCCATTGTTGAGTGATGGAAGATGGGCACTTCTACATATCAGGCGGGATGGATGCTTTGATGTTTTCTTGGTTTCCTCTCTGGTGCTGCGAGCTGGAGGGCTCAGTAGTTTCATGCCACTTCTCGATGAGATCAGCAAAGTGAAGCATCATTTGCCTCGAGTAATAATTTTTAGATTTATTACATTCTTCGTTACTGGGTTGCTAAAGCTCCGTGAACTGATAATGTGTCCACCTTAATCTGTGACCTCCAAAATCCTTCCGCCGGTGTGGCGTTGATGTGGAGAAAAGTGTCCCATCTCAGATGTGACCTCGTAACCCGACAATGGTTCAATATTACAAGGCGTTTGTTGTTAGATGAGTATTCCAACCTTAAAGTATAGTTAGGGACTAGCCTGCACCGCTAAGTAAGTATGTAAAAACATTCATATTCTATCACACCCTAGGCACCGCTTGAAGAAAGGTGCTTAATATAGTAGCTAAAACCAACAAAATTTAAAACAAAGATTTAAGAAAATTTTTGATCAAATTGTATATATTGGAAATATATTTTGAATTTAATAATTATTGGCCATGTTGAGAAATAAACAGTGAAACTTGTAGAGATTCAAATGCCTGGATTCGAACCCAGGTCTTCCCCATCTAGTGTCATGTACGCTGACCCCTAAACAGGGTAGGTGGTGCAGAAGAAACAAATGGAGAAGCTTGCCATAAACGAAAATCATATTTTTATAATAAAATATTATTAAGTAAGATTAGTTCCTTTTGAAAATTGTGTTCTTTTAACTGTTTCCGATTATCGTGGTATTTTTTTGAAAGTAGTATATTTTTCTCACGATTTATAGTGAAAAATCATTATTTTGTACTACAAATCTTGTGTCTGTGTTTATAACAGACATATCTTGTTTTTATCTGATAAAATATTTTAATTATCAGTACCATTTTTTATGTATTTGAGATGTTTTCCATTTTAGTTTAAAGTTATTTACTATATTATTCATATTGATGTTTATATATCTTACTTTATGAATCAATAATTAAAGGATGTTCCAAAAGGCTCATGAGATATAACTTATTTAATGAATGCCGTAATATTCGCTGTGTTTCTTATGAATACTAATTTTTTTTCAGGATGATTCAATGAAGCTATGAAAACGTATAACACTGAGATTAAGCAAACAAACCTAATCTATTCAAAATATATAACTATCTATTATAATATATAATAATAATAATTATTATATATTATTAGATATAATATTGTTTCTTCTGATGAATTCATCATTAGAACACCAGGACGTCAGATTATTTATTAGTTAGAAACTCAAAACAAAAAATATTTTAGAAATTTCAATGAGCTGAAATATTATTAGACATGATATTATTTTCTGATAAAAGTATCACTTTATGTAACAATCAATTATTATTTTCTTTTATGCATACTAAACGTAAATTTTTTATAATTTCACCTAAAATATTATAAAAATAACGTTTGTGTGCAAAATCGAAATTTTCATAAAAATGAAATACCATTCATGAAACCTTGTCAGGATATATTTAAACCACAAATAAAAAAAAATCTTTCAAAATCCTTAAAATGTGCATATTTGATAATCTGAAATGAAATGCCTATAACTTACCAAAAATTCCATTTGTGATAAAATGAAAGAATGTGTGTAAAGTATTTTATATACCTCATATTCCTTAATAAATTACTTTTATAATTATTATTTTATAGATATATAAGTTATGTATCATATTATACTCACTGCAATTTCTGTAAGATAACATAAAAATATGAGAATAAAATTTCAGTATCTTGAATTTCTTTAGATTAATATTCTGTATCTCAGGATTTACCCTTTGAGAAACACCTAGATTATTAGCTTCTTAAATGTCTAGTACATGTTCAATATTAAAAAAAATGAATATATAAGGATGCGAGCAGTTATTTAAATATATAATTACATCTGATTAGAGTTTCAGGAATAAAAATTTGGATACTAGAGTACCAAAACATTGAAAACCTTTATTTAAAAAATTTTGCAAAGAAAATTTTTTAATCATTTCTGATCCAAAATTTTTCATTTGCTGTGATTAAATTATCCTTAGATCCCTTCCTCATCCAGAAAGGAAGGAACCCTACAAGGATGAGGACAGAAAATATTTTATAATAAGTTTGATATTATATATAAATATCAAATTAATTACAACTTCATTATTTTTCATGTCAATTTGGTATAATAAAAATTGGTTAGATATGTTGATAGCTTCGGAAAAATCGTAGATTCGTTTTTAATATCAAGCAACGTATTAGAAACATTTGTTAGTGTATTGTGTGAAATTTGTGTGCATCCATCTATACTCAGAAAAAGAAAAGTGTCGGCGTTTTTATTTCAAGTTAAGCTGCAAGCCTTATAGTCATACACTCGGTGAGAAAATTCCTGCTGATATGTTTCGCATTAGCGGTGTCCTTTGTCCAAAATATTTGGACTAGCTGCAGACTGACCACCACGGGAGAAAAGGGGGAAATTGTAAAAAAGCTCTGCAACTTCTTGGGAAGAGAACTGCCTTCCTGGAATCGAAATAGGATACGACTCTCGGGGGTGGGAGTAAACCAAAAGCAGACGAATTTTAGGAAGATTCAAAAATTTAGTTTTCTTTTCCTCGTTTCCTTTTACACATTGTGTTAGTATTTTTTTGCACAAACATACAAAGTTTTTACTTTCCAAACATCACTAGTTTTACTATCAAAATTTTTAATTTTTAAGCAAATAATAATGTTTTCTTAAAAAACGATGAACTTCGTGGGAAAATTCTAATTATTCTTAATATTAAGATTTGACACTGAAAAATTATCGCGCGCGCGAAAACATTTTATTAAAATAACTCTATAGCTATGTGGGATAAATTGCAGATTTTTCTGGCAGTTTTTAGTACTTAAATGAAAGTTACCAAAATTTAAAAATATTTGCATCGTTTAAAAAGGAAATTTTACTCTTGATCATAGTTGCGAATTTTTTCTGGAAATCTTTACGATAACAAGATATTTCTGGCGGTAAAGCATTCGAACGATACGCCATCCATTCCATTTTCAGAATGTGAGCATTTCCGATAAGCATTTGAATTTTCTTAACTATAAATTTCATT
>JAPDSC010063160.1:3342-16241 GCA_026290005.1 Latrodectus geometricus | reverse complement strand
GATTGTAATGAATGCTTATGGGATTATGCATAAGTATTCATTACAATTGAAATTCATGCAGCAACACGTTTTTAGGGAAAACTTAATTTTTGGAAAAATAATGAATTAGTTTGTTGAAATAGTTATTTCAAGTAATTCAGTCATCTTTTCATACAGTTCCATTTTAAATATATTATCTATATAAATATATGGAATTATTATTTTTTTTTTAACAGTAACTAACTTTCTTAACATGTTGCCTATAAATAAATATATTAATATTGTCCATAATGTTTTTAAAACAATTATCTTATTTGGGAAGTTTTCTACCACTTCTTTTTATTTTTATGAACTGAAAATATCTATGATTAACGATATTTTTTGGGTAGTAATATGTTAGTTTCCATATGGTTGACGACTTAATAATATAATTGAATCTTTAGATTTTGAAAATGTTATACGTTACATTTAATAGTGTTATTTTTGTATAAGCTCATTTGGGACAATGAAACTAATTTATACGATTGACGACGAATACAATTGAATCGTGAATAGTCCTCTTGCCTTGAATAATAGTAAATAAATATATAATATAGTTAAACTAAATCTAATTAATTGTACTTCTCCTTTAGGTAATTTTAGAAAATTTAATTACATTTTAAGCCAATTTAGTGCCGATAAATCAACTATAATGAAAGTCAGCTTTGTTATTTTATTGCAATCTGGAAGATTAATTATTATTATCTTCCAGATAACATTAAAACCTAAATATACAATAAATTCTAATCAGATAAAGTAAACAAATCCATCTTCTATGGAGAAACCACCAAAAAGTTTTGTTACAAAGCTTACATTGAGTTATATATTTATATGCTATTTATTGCAGCCCATATAAATTAGTAATTTTTGAAAAATGTAATTGAAATTATCTGCAAAATTTATTTGTTTTATTAATTATTTGTTTAAATATAAAAAAAAAAAACTTAAAATTTTTAGGAAAACATTATCAAAATGAATTTGATCCTGAATCAGTGTAAGTTTTAAATAATTAATGTTTTAAGTAATATAACATATTGACTAAGAGCTCAATATGTTTATTCATTAATGTTTAAATTACTATGTTAAACCTTATGAAAATTAAACTATTTATAACTCTCATATAGTTTTGTAACATTTTAATTGGCGAAAATAATATAATTATAATATTTATGGAACATTTCAAATTAAAAGTGTTTCGAGTTTTGTCTAATATTTACAATGTATTTTAATGCTTGTTCAAGATTTTTTTAAACGCATGCATTCTTACGAAATATACTTTTAAATTTAAATCTGGAATTTATGTGAATACTTTTCAAATATTAAAACAAAGAAAATATATTTGATTAAAAACAAGTTAATTTCAATATTTACATTTAAATAATTAAAACAAGATAATTGTTATTTTATTTCCATTCTTGTCTGAGACATTTCAACAATGGTAGTTATTCGTGGTATATTTTAGATTGGAATACCAAAAGAATATTAAATTAAGAAAAGAATTAAATTATAATGACATTTGGGTAGAATTTTACTGTTATGTTTATGTATATGCATTATTTTCAAAAATATAATAATGAGCCATTAACATGGAAAATGTTGGACACATTTGTTTTTGTTTATACACCTAATAAAAAAAACTTCTGCTAAATTCAGGGAACACAGCTATTGAAATAAGAATAATCAGAGAAAAAGGAATTCATTATAAACACTATCAAGAAACACTGTGCTGACAACAATAGACAAAATATACTTAAATTTAGTAGAGTTAAGAAAGATAGTAACGTTTATTTGTGGTAGCTATATAGTAACTTTTTTCTCATAATAAATTGAGCGTGATTTCAATGCTGTATATATGCGTTACTGAAAATAAGATTTCCTTTGGTAAATTGTGACACAAAATATCATTGTTTCCCTTATAAAAATATTTAACATGATAAAGAATACTCATTTGAGTTCAATGATACCCAATTTCTAAGCATAATAATTTTTAGTTGTGATACATTTATGTATCCTCTCTCAAACTTACAGACATGTTTCAGTGTGTTGACAGCATTTCTTTCATAGAAATAACTGCCATTTCATAAATCTTTTCTTGTTTTAGAGCAAAAAGAATATTATTTTAAAACTAATTAACTATAATTTTTCAGGAATAACTGTAAATGATTAATAAGATTTCTTAATAAAGACTTCTTAATTATTATTAACAAAATATAGATGCATTAGTTGAATATAGTAAATTCATTGACGGAGAGTCATATCCAAAGTAACCACTAAAGAAAATTACAAAACTTGTATTTTGCTATGTACATTGCAATAAAAATCTATATATAATAACTCACAATCAAATAATCAATTGAAATAAAATGATTCACTAATGAACTCCACGCTAAAACAAAGCTAGTTCAGTAAAATTTATTAAAACACTTACATTTTGAAAAAAAAATATTCAATACTGAATATTTCTGCTACCCGAGTGTTAATGTTTCTTGCATAGGAAATTTGTCGCTCATAAACTACAAATTCAATTCAATTGTTACGGTATGACAATTTTTAAAAGCAAAATAAAATATTTTTTGTCATGATTCTTGATATGGAAATAAAACAATAAGTTTCATAAGAATAATTCAATCAACATTACTTAAAAAGGAATGATTTCTGCTTTGAGCTAAACTCAAGACACTTAAGAGAAAACACTTAACTGTTTCACATAAAGGAAAGTGTAAATCCATTTCTAACGAAACTAGTATTTCTAAAAATAAGATAAAAACAAAATGCAAATAAATTACATAATGTTCTTTGGACGTAAAAACTCATATGTACCTGGCTAACTGAGGTGGAATGGAGAAAATAATGATAAAATATTTTTAAAAAAATATTTAAGAAGGATAAAATACTTTAAGTGATTAATTACCTTAATTAGTTTTTTTAATGTATTTAAGCAATTTTTAATATATTGTAAAAGTAACCATTTTAAAGCTATTGTAACATTTTTGTTTGTTTTTTCATAACTTGCTTCAATGAATTTAGCCCAACCATTGATTTAGTTTAATTGATTGCGTGTGTGTGAAAAGAAGAGAAAATTTCACAAATAATTTTAAATATATAAAAAAACAAGAAACATTTTACTAGATTTTTATAATAATTTTTTCTACAACGTCACACAAAATTAAAAAATAGATAATTTATGTTGGAAGTATCTTTTGCGGTAATTTTTTTATCAGTAAACCTTATTTTCTTTATAGATATAATTTATTGATTTTTCAAGTACCAATATTAAAATCCTCGTTATATTAGAATTTTATCATTAATTTGCAATGAATAATATACATTTTTAACTGAATATAGAATTTTTTTAAGTTAGGCACTGCATTCTACTTGGTTTATTTGCATCTTTGATTTTTCAATGAGTGATAAAATGATTAAAGTTTTTTTACTCATAAATAAAACTTTGTTTCTAAATTGAATAATGATAATTGGTTTAAAATTGGTTTCTATAAAGAGAGATTATGATAAAAAAAATCAAATATCAGAAGTTCTGAATGATTTCATTCTTAGGAGAATAGGTCTTAGAAATTCAAGCATGTATGTTAAAATTATTTTGTGAATCAAAAGATCAAAATTTCATTTCAAATAGAGTAGTTCTTTGAAAAACCTAAGTGGCGCTCATGTCTTTTACAAAGTTGATTGCAAAGATTTATGGAAAAGCAGTGCATGGAAATGGTTGAGAAAAAGAGGTAAATGTTCCAAAACAAAAGATTAATAGTTTTGCAAAATAGTGATATGTAGTTACGGCTTCTTGTACTTGGGAAAAACTTAATGCAGATGAAGATATTTTTTATAGAGAGTATTCTATATTGAGCGGTTACTGTTTACTGTAGAATACAAAAAAATTACAGAGAAAAAAATAATAAGTCGTATAGATTTTTTTCTTAATCAAGACTGACCTGAAACATCTCATAACTGTTAAATACACCTATATCAATTTTAGCGACATTTTGTAACCACAAAATGCACTCCTAACAACCTACTGCTGTTGTAAAACATTTTAATGTCCACAGTTTAAAATACCTTCTGTGAGTACATTTAATTAATTGTAGGACATTTAATTAATTGTAGGAAGGAGAATAGTGGAAAAATCCCATGCACTCACTTCTATGATAGAATGCAGAAGGCATCCAAATTCTATTGTTAATCAGTGGCTGGAATCGAACTTTAGGTTTGAATTCATACTGTATATTTTATCTAGCAAATACACTATAGGCGCAATTTCTTCGGTAAATTAAGAAATAAGCAAATGAAGTGATTGTCGACTATAATGAAAAAAATAAATCCACTTAATATTTGTTTCTTTAAATGAATGATTTTTAGAAAAATGATTCATTTTTGTGAAATATGATATTGTATATTATTTAAAATAATGTTTTCCTCGAATAACATTAAAAAAATATCTGCTTCTTTAAAATTTGATTTGTTTTCTATGCTTATTTCCTTCATTTGTTTAAGGTTTGACTATTCATTAAGAGGAAAATATCCAAAAGAGGAATTTTTTTTCACCACAAACAATATCAATACGAGCATAAAAAGGTTTTATTAGAGTCTTTTAATAAAACATATTACAATTATTAATTTAATATTGAAACATAATACATTCCTAACAAAATAATGACTTATGAACATTGATCTTTACCGTTTACTAATTATTTTAATCATATGGTTTCTGTAAATTGTATTAATGTATTTAAATAAATTCCTTACATTTTTTTAACATTGTTTCCTTGGTAAGAATTAGAAGTTATTTTTAAGTAATTGGATTTTTTTACAAATGAGCAAATATCTTGCAATTAAAATCGAATGAAGTTAAAATTCACTAATATTTGGTATATTTGTTGCAGTTTTGACATAGATAATTAATATTTCCCTTTTTTATGTACGATAATATTTCATCTAATATGATTGAAATATGAAATGTAATTTTTTAGAAATATATTTCTATTCTTAGACAGCAGTTTCACAATAAATTAAACAAAATGTTGCATTGTGATATTCTGCGTTAATTTGTGGTTTGATGTTGATTTTTTCAGTTATGTAACCACCCTGCAAATACGCTTCTAATTCGCTTTACGGGTTTGTGGCGGTGTGACGTGGGTAATGCTACTCGCCTCCGTGACTTGGTTCACAGGTGCCCACTGGGTAACGATAAATGAGTAGCGGTTTCCGGCCTTGTTGTGGCGAAGGGTTAATCACCCAAGTGACCGGCATTAGAAAAAAAAGCTTCTTATAGCAATGACTGAGAATTTGGTTGCACAAAAGAAATATTACTTGTCTGTAATAAAATCTGTGATATTTCTGCTAATACGTATTAAGCTAGAAAATAAACTAAAAATTATGTTTGTAAAAATGTTGCTAAAAATTAGGTCTGTGATATTTCTGCTAATACGTATTAATCTAGAAAATAAACTAAAAATTATGTTTGTAGATAATTAGTTTGACCCTGTTAAACTAAGTTTTTGGAAGCTAATGTTGTGAACAGAAGAGAGAAATTTATATAGACATCTATCTCTCTCTTCAACATGATTTGTGTGCATTTTTCCAAAATATTTGATGAAATTTATATATAAACAGTTATGTTTAGAAGTAACTCAACAGAAACAAATTCATAGCCAGAAGTAACGTGTAAGTTTTCAATATATAGTTGAATTACTTTTATAAAAGAACAGCTACATCAATAATTTTCCATTTAAAAATTTGGAAGGATCAAGTCTCTGAAAAACATTGGTTCTCTTGTATTTAAATTCATAAAATTTGTAATTTACAGCCTGGCCTAGGAAACAGTTCATTCCGATGGAAGAAAAAATCTTGAACAATGTGTCGTCAACAATGTGGTCACTTATTATCTTGTTGGAATAGAGCAGATAGAAAGCGTTGGAGGTTTAAGATTAGAACTTATACGTTTAAATATGTAATGATGGCATTTCAATGTATCCACAATGCTTAATAGAGAAAGACGGAAATGAAATCCAACACTATTCCAAACTATGATAACGGATGAAGAACCAGTGTTACAATGAATAAAGCAAGTCTTCAAAAATGTCACATGTCTCCATTCTCGACTCCAACCATCGTGATGTTGAAGGCAGAAGTGGGATTTGATAGTAAATACAATGTCATTCTATTATGCAGTTTATGTCCGTTGTGTAACGCACCAATGACAGGCAAGGAACCTAGAACTTGGAATCAAGGATAAATGAAGCAATGGATTAATTGCAGACAGTCAACTTAATTGACAATGACTTAGAATAGTTCAATCAGACACCGGATGATTCGTGACAGATTGAATAAGTTGTGATACGGTTCGTGATATCTCTCAGTGATCCATCACTGATTTGTTCACAATATGATTGTCATCTCATACAGTAGAACAACGAGTTAGGTACGATCATTTCCATCGATATGCCTTCTCTCTTGCACCTTGCTAATATAGACCGACATCGCAATATTTTGATTTCTTTGTAGTATGTTATCCACGATATACATGTAAGATAATTTGTGATTTTATAACTTCAATAGGCTACTATTCTTCCTCATTCGAACTCAAAAACTTCCCTTAAACACGATAATTGCCTTCCCAGAGGAACAATTATGCAACTTAATTAAAAGAAGTACACATGAAAAAACATTTGCTTTATTTCAAATAGGCAACCTCTTCTATTATATAAGACCTGCAGGTGACATTAAGATAGCTCTTTAAGAGCGTATGTTCTTGGAATGCTAACAATTTGCGTGTCTCATCACCGTAATCCCATAAAATTTCACTTGATTTTTATAGTACCTTTTGGATGTTGCACTTTTGGAAGCAGACCATGTGTGTGTATATATCTTAATCAGAAAATCTGTAAGCAAGGAATGAGGATGAAATTAAGGTAATTTTTACAAAAAGAAAAATTATTCTTCTCATTATATTTCGAATAGTTTTAACTCTTATACATTTTTAAACTATTTGTCTAAAGGCCTAACTATGTTGCTGTTGTCAATATTAACAGAGAATTAAAAGAGCTTAAATTTTTTTTTTAATTATATATGAGTAAAAAACGCATAAATATTGATATATAGAGATATCGTTTTGACCTCTAGTGTACACTTAATTTAAATAAAGTTTAATGAATTGTTAACATATTTTTAGTCAAAATGTACCACTTTTATAAGAAATAATTTTCATCCTTGCAAGGAAACAATTTTTGATAGGCTTTAAAATCCAATCAGCTAATGACAGCAGTATAAATCAATTTTATAATATACATCTTAAACTTCATTTTAAAGATCAGATGAATAGAATTTCGATTATCTGTTTCTATACAATATTTTTTTTTTCCTTTTATAAAAGTATTTTTAAACATTTTTTTATTTTCAGAGCTGTTAGCGTTATTAGCTGGAATGTTTATTTTAAAAATTATTTTGAAAAAATTATATAAGGGAATAAAAGGGGAAGGTTTCTTAAAAAAAATATTTTCGTGATTTTTTATAATTCGCTGGAGATGAAAGGAAGTGTCTTTATAATTTGCATTCGAAACCAAAACTTATTATTTTGGAAAAATTTTTTTATTTATTTAATCTCCAATTTGCTTTATGAAAATTTTTAATCAAATCAAATGAACATTTTGCCGAAAAAAAAATTCTCTATTAAACTGCCAACCTTAAATTTTCTTTCAAAGAATGTATGGCTATTTGAATTTTTTCATTTAGTTAATGCATTTTAACTTGGATGGATGTAATTTCTAACAATTATATTTTACTTATATATATAATTTCAACTTTACGAAAAAAAGTTCGTAAAAAGATACAAAATTGTATCAAGAAAATTTGAGTTGTTTCAGAGTGTTATTTTTCAAAAGGCAAATTTTGTATTTATTTTAAAAAAAGCATATATTTTCAAATGGTTTTGTTAATATTAATTAACGTCATAATGAAATAATGAGAATTTTATCACAGGAAATAATTATAATTTTAGAAAACGTAATAAGGTACTGATAATCACATTTTATACGGAAAAATGGGAAAAAAAATCAATCATTTTTGGGCAAAAACTGTTTATCCTGCTGCCTATCAGGAATTACAATCATCCAGGAAACTGAAATAATATAAACGTTGAAACATTGTCTGTGTCATGCAAAATTAAGCATTTTCAAACTGTATGATATCCCATGTTGAAAAAGATGAATTGGTGATTTTTGAATTTATAAATATACATTTTTCAGGTGAATTTTTTCTAGTAAAACTCTCATTAGGATAAAAAATGTAAATATAGAAGATAAAATAAAATTTATATAGAATATAAAAAAATAAATATTTGATTGCCGTCTATGGACCTTATACAGGTAAATTCTTTCACAGACATTCTTAAAGCTGTGAGAAGAAATTCAATTATTGATTAAAAGCTCAAATATTACTATTTTTTACTTCATTCCAACTGTCTATTTTATAATAGTATTGATAATAAATGCAGAAAAAAACAAATATTTTCAGGATTATTCTCTTTCATTAATCTAACAAAGTTCTTATCTTCCCAGTACAATATTCAGATTCATTACATGTATGGCCTCTTGTGCTAAGTAGAACATTTCTCTCTAAACATAGGTTGGTTAATTGCATACGTGCAATATATGCTTTATGCTGGGTGCTAATATTGTTAAGTAATCATTAACCAAGCTACATTACATAATTAAAATTATTTTATGCCTATAAAATTATATTTGTAAATTTCTAAAATACAATATTTTGCAGTTCTCAAATTACATCAATTCATTGGTTTAAATTAATATTCGCAATACATGCTTGTTATACTAAATCTTTTTTGCTAGCTATTATAGTTTGCTTTTTTTGCTTAAAACAAATTTCCTAACAACAGTTAAATACAATTTGCAGATTTCATTAAATTTGATGAAAAACATCATTTTTATTAATTTTTTTTTTTACACAATTTTCTTAGTATACAGTTCTTAAGCAGACTATTTAAGTTGTTTCTAACTTGTTTCATATGTTTGAGAGAATAACAATTAAACTTTCTTGGGGCCCCTTTGAACAGGTTGAGTAGGTTGTAACCATTAAGGTTGTGATTTCTATTCCTGACCAAACCAAAGATCCACCATGTTCAATATAGCTTGCTGGAGCATCTATAGTATTTCATTATCGCAATGTCTTTTAAGTGATATAATGCTTTCGGCGAAGGCAGATCAAGATTTGGTGGTCTTCTATTTTAGTCTCTGCTGTAAATTTATATAGAAATAACAACCTTCAATAACTCCTCATCTGGTAAGATATTTTAACCATATCGGTCAATTAAATATTCTAGTAATGCAGAAGTAATATAATAAAGAATGGTATCAAAATTACTATTTCAGAAATACTTAGCTCAAAATATTATTTCAGAATGATATGCTAGTTTCAATTTTATATTATTCTAAGAAAGAAATATCATAATTTTTCTATGAGTAACCATTCTTTTTAACAGTATGTAATTTTATCTAAAAATATTCTCTAACCATTACTAAGATAAAAGGAACATTTTAATAATTGAATCACAAAAAGTGATGAAACACATTAGAAAGTAAGAATAAATTTTAAAAAATGTAAATAGTGATAATGGCCTCATAAAATTTAAGGTTTCTATAAATGAATGAGCAAAAAGTAGACTTTACAATGTATATTTTACCCTTAACACACACACATGTGTACTGATTAATTACGTGTTATAAAATGCTGTGAATAATATGACGGTTTTGAAAAATATTAATTTTTAAAAACTATTTTAAAAAGCAAAATAATTTAATTTAGAACATATTTAATATTAAAAGTTATAAAGAGAGAGAAATGTACATCAACACAATTAATAAGATTTAAGACAAAAGATAGTTTATAATTGTTTTTATAGAATTTATATATAAATTTAAATAAGACAATAATTTATTTAAAATTTAACTGCATAAGTTATTACATAGTTCAATCAATTCTTTTTTTTTTGTTTTGTAACTGCTTTAATAAGTAATCCGCTTAACTTCTTAACGTAATGTATTAAATTAACTGCTAATGTTATGAAAAAATAAATTTTAGTTAACATCATAAATAATAAATGAAATAATACTTCAAAATTTAAATATAAAACAATACTGTGGTATCATATTAGTTTACTTTATAAAAAATTATTTTAATTTAAAAATTCATTTTAAATAATGACTTAAATTGTAAGTCACATATATTTTTCCTCATTTATAATCAAATATAAATGTGTGATGGAAATCATTGATGAAATCTTAAACTAAATAATAAATGTTTTTTTTTTTTTTTGCATGAAATATTTTATTTGTTTAAAATAAATGCAGTCAAGACTCTACTAGTAAAATATATTTGTATAGAAATAACAGAAGAATAAAATTAAAAAGAAAAATTACAATTGAAATTCTTTTAAGCATTCTGAGAAAAATATAAAGCTACATCCATTAAAAATATAATAAATCCAATTGGGAAAGGAAACAGTTTTAAATGTGTAAAAATAGAGTTTGTCTTGCTTATCTTTTAAAAATTGAATCAAAACAAGTAAGTATTCAGACAAAGAGAGTTCAAAACAATCTAGAGCTCTTATTAATTTCTCTCAACATAAGATTTTTCGTTTCTCCATAACTAATGCAACTAAGAGAAATCCTAGAGTTAATGAGATGTAAAAAAAGAACAGTTCCGTGACTTTAAGATATTTTTACCGGATGTCTTTGCGCCACTTTGAAAGAATTATGAGTGGTTTAATGAGGTATATCATTTCGCTGCAATGGAAAAGCATTTTTTAAGAAATAAATATATCGTTAAAATAAATCTATTAACCTTCTGTACACTAAGACCAAGAATGCTCTTGATAAAAAAAATAAAACAAGCAAGCAATTATGTTGTAATTACAATCCGACGGAAATGTTAAGAAGAAACAAAAAGTGCAGATATTAAAACGCAATAAATAATTATTCAAGATATAATTCAATCGATAAATGCTTAAAAAACTAATTATAATCAATTTGATAAAAATGTGTGCAAAAATTTGAACTAATTAAAATGAGTGAAATATTTATACTCAGTGATATAAAGATGAATAAATTGTATTAATGTGATGAAATCAGATAGTTATTTATCGCTTCCTATGTTTTAATAAATAAAATTTCACGTAAGTGATACATTTTGTATCACTTACGTGAATTGTTTCAGTAAGCAAAAAATACCGCTTTCTCAATAGATAATCGTAATTTCAATAGAAAATAATGTGATTTTCCATTGAAATCTGTGGTAGATTTCAATTGGCAATTTCTCTCAATCCAAAAAATACGGTGGATGCTGAAGGACCTGCCATTTGATCTCTTGAATTGCTTAGGGGCCATTTCAGCTGTTGGAATTCCATACCATCAAGGGTATGATTTGGCTTTGTTGATGGTATATTCTCATTTGAATAGCATCTTTTAAGTGGTGTAGCTAGGCTGTGTAGAAATTGCTGCTGACCACTGTATTGTTTTAAAGTTTTTTTTAATGCCATATGCCCTCTGAGCTCTTTTAAACGCTATTTATTTCATCTTTTTTCGTTGCAGTAGACTCGATTATAACAACTTGTACTGGGATACTTTAGCAGTTCTTTGGCCATTATGAAAAGTGACAAAGAACAGGTATCAAAGATGTTGCTTTTCACTTCCTGGATATTTCATTTATAAGCCTTAAAAGCAACAAAAAGAAAACTATTCTCAGGATATGGCTAAAACTAGTAGATTTCCCAATTTTTGTAGAGCAGAGAAAGTGCTCTTTAGAATAGATATATAAGCTCTTTAATAACCAGTATCAAAATTAGGCTTACTTTGGTATTTGAGCAGCAGTATCAGTTCATTTAAAATTACATTCTAAGGATGTTTTAAATTTATTCTCAAAATTTTCAGTTGTTGGAAGGGTTTTCTTATCAAGAATCTATATAACGTATAGTCTAAACTGATTTATGAAATGTAATTCTCTTATGAAAACAGACTTTATTATTCATATTCACATTTAATCTAAGAAAATATTATCATCCGCCATTGTTAATAATTTTATATAATGAAAGGGCATATATTTTATTTTGAGTTTTATGTCCTGAAGAATTTTGCTCTTAAAAATGATTTATAAATAGTATTTAACTTCTACTAGATGGATAGTCCTCTCCAAGATCTATCTAAAAATAATAATAACAATAATTAAAAAAAAAAAAAAAAAAAAAAAAAAAAAAAAAAAAAATTTAATATTTCAAGTCATCAGTTGAGTTGAAAACACTGGTGGAAGTAATAAATAATGAATGCAGGTCATTGAATTAAATTTTTAAACAAATCTTATTAGTAAATGTCAATTCAAATTTGTTCCATAGTCATTAAAGTTGATTTGGCATATCAAAATGTAATATATGTTTGGATAGGTATTTTCTGATCTCGACAGGTTATATTTGATTGGTGAAAAATTGAAGAATAGTTTGGTTTCGAATGGTTTGTGTGGTTTACTAGTGCAAGGTCCAAGACTGGACATTTCTGCACCGAACAATGTTTAAAACAAGAGACTCAATAATAAGAGACTAGTCAAATATATAAGATGAAAGATATTACAAATTTAATAAAAGTTTATGTAAAAGATTAAAGTGGATAAAAATTTAAATAGAATTTAAAAAACCTATTACCTAAAACCTAAACCTATCACCTGAAAAAAAACCTATACCTATACCACATAGAAATTTGTTTGCACGTAAAAATGCAAACAAATTTCTATGTGGTTTAGATCCAATTAAATCTGATAAAATTAAATTTGTTCTGTTAAAAAATACTAAGCGTAAATCATTGAAGTTAGGA
>JAPDSC010063154.1:47978-60177 GCA_026290005.1 Latrodectus geometricus | reverse complement strand
TTGTTAAAATGCAGAAATCCACTCAACTAAATAGATTTTTCCTGAAAACTCTTTCTATGCGATCTCTAAAAGCAATGCTAATATCGCTAAAACAGTTCGCCTACTTGGAATAAAGGGAAAAGTCCTGGTAATAAACAAGAACACCGTTAGTGTAGGCTCAAATCCTTATTTATTAAACTACCATTTTCTCGCTTACGGCCTAAAAGCCTAACCACCATTTACGTACCGTAGATTCTGGCGTAGATTTTAGCACGTCAGTAAACATATAAATAAAATAGTGCAAAGGTAAAAAAAAAAAAAAGTTAAGAATCAGTGTTTCTCGTGAAACATCGATGGCATTTCCTTTTCCTTTTCTGCCCTGAAGCGAAAGCCTGGAAAAAGCAACGTTTGAAATTAAATTACCCCTGGCTTTCAGGTAATTTGTGCGATGAGGTTTGCGTAAATTATTCAGTGAGAGGAAGAGCAGTGTCAAGTAAAACATACCCAAAAATCTGCTCTGGTAAGAAGCTGTTCACAACAGCGACTTGAGGAAAGATGAATGTGTGAATTTATATTCATGGGTATATGGCTGAAATTATGATTTTACTTTGTGAAGTTTATATCAAAAGCGTATGTTTTGAATAATTCATTGAAAGTAATGAGGTTTTATGCATGAAAAGTATTGGATTGCATCCAATCAAAACAGGGCGAATGATAACTCTTCATTAAATGAAGAGGGTGGAGAACAGAACTTTAGTGAAAATAACTTATTGAAGATTTTTTTAATATTGGTTTATTTAAAGTTATTTTGAATAGTTTTGAATAATATTTACAATCATCTTAAGTCTCCCCTTTCCTCTTTCAAATCTAATAATTTTCGCATGATATATATTTAAATAGTGCCACATTTAACTGATAAATTTATAATCAATAACTTCAGGCAAATGTAAATATTTAAGAAAAATTTAATTGTATTAGCAGAGATTTGATTTATGAAGATTATTGTGATACCAATCAAGTTATACGAAGTGACTTGAGTCAAATTTCAGACGATATGGTCATTTAAGAACATTTATTTTCTATCAGCATTAAATTCTCATTAATGTGTATGCTCGGTATTATTAGAAATCGCATTTAATTACTGCAAATCATCTAGTAACGTTGCACTCTGATTTGGTTTAATCATTGAAATAAGAAGTTTTTGGTATCAAATTTGGACATTAGCAATGACATTAACAAGTTGAACGTTTAACTAAAATTATTTAGCATTTTTGTAATGCATTTGTAGTTGGAACAGTTAATTATGGACATTTATATTTTATAAACAATAAAACTAAGAAATATTTAATATTTATTTTATCCTAATAAGAGTAAAATTTTAATAAAAATTTTTCATAAATTAAGTAAATGCAATATAATATGAATATAGTATTGATTTAGTATTTTGATTTTAAAGTACTGCATTTGCTTTTTTAAATTTCCAAATCAATTTCAAAAATATTCCTATTTCAGAAAACTATAGATTTTCCAAAACCAAAATATAAAATCATTATTAATGAATAATTTAAAAACTTTTACTACATGATTATTTAAAAATAATTATAAAATTATACGAAATAATTGTCCTTAATATAAGGCATACTTATTAGAACTATTTAAAATAAAATTATTCTTTAATATTAAAATGGAAATTTTTAATAGCAAATTTAAGGATAATGTAAATTTATGTTATTTGAAAATTTCTTTTGAAGAAGAAAACAACATAAAAGTCATTATTTCAATAAAATGTTTGAGCATAAAAAATTCTTTATAAATATAATGAAATATGAATATTTATTGATAAAGCATTAACAATTGAAAACGTGAAATGGAAAAAAAAAACCTAGAGGAAAGAATCTATTATTCGCCCAGCTTTTGAAAATGACTTATCAACATAAATATTATCAAAATTATTTACTCAAATTAATCTTTTATTTAAGCTTCAGTGCTATATTTGTACTTCATATTCTAAAAATAAAAGCAAAATTTTAATAACAAAAAGGCTTTAGAATACTAAATGAGAGGGAAATAAAATTTCTTGATTATTAAGGAAATATTTGTTTTAGTTTTCTATTCTAATGATTCTCTATTAAAAAATAATAAATGCAATTATGAGAAGAAAACAAAATACTTATAGTCTTTTTTAATATTTATTTCATTATTTTTATTTTATATATAAATCACTAAATTGTCTTAAGTTACATAATTAATAATGCAAATGTACAAAAAATTACAACATTTGTCAATCTAATTAATAATGATTTCGGATTCAATTACTAGAGCTGGATTGCAAGGTATGAGTCACATATTCATACAATCCTGTAGAATAACTCAAATTATGTTTTAAAAAATCATTTTTTTAATTTATAATATTTTTATAGCAGATTTTATAAAATTTTAGTATTCAGGGAAGAAAAAATGATTTTTTTACTTTTCTTTTATTTCGTAAAACTATTAATATTAATTATTTTTGATTTATTCTTTATTTAACATAAAAAAGTGTGACTTCAATTAATAAGGTACAATGACATTTATATTTTTAAGGAATATTAAAATATAAAGATTTAATATTATTTATTACCACTTTTTAAATTTTAATTATTATAAAAGATTTTTTTTTGTTTTCATTTTAATTTGTCATATATATCAGTGATTATTATCAAAGAATTTTTTATAAAATTTATTTTAACACATTGTGAGAATATTCCTTTTACATGATCGTTCTGAAAAAGCATTGTTAATTAATAACATACATATGTTGTATGATTACATTTTAAATATTTTTTTTCTTGGTGAATTATATCTTATAATTTTGACCAGTTTTATACAGCTTTATTAAAAATTATATGTAACTTCTTACCCCTGTGATGAGATATTTTTATTTGTGCTATTCAGTACAAAATTTCGTATTTTTATATTTTCCTCCATAACATTATCTACTATGTTTGCCTTTGAAAAGCTGTTATTAATTATCATGAAAGGATTTGATGCATCAATAGTTTCAGTTTCTGGTGATTATTTTCAAATCAGGTTGATTTTAAGTTTTTTATTAATTTTTGAAAAACAAAAATTCAAGATTCTTCTTTAGAGTATATATTGTACTTTTTTTTAATAATAATTAGTAAATATTTTTCGTTTTCTTTCAATTTCTATTAATTTTCTAACTGTACAAAGTAAGATACGGCTTTTTCATAAAGAGCTTGACTATACACTCGTGTTTTAAAAATATCCTTATATAGCTTCTTAAGTATTAAAAAAAATAATACTTGATAATAATTTATTCATCATTAAAAAGCATTATTAAGGTAATTTTATTACAAAGAAAATTACTTGAATAAATCAAGTAATCACTTGGTTTAGTAAAATCAAGTAATTTTTAAAAACTGTAAAAAGGAAGATATTTTAAAAGATACATTCTCATAGCAAAATTAAAGACTTATGTAATTTTTAATTTTTACCTTTAAAAATTTTATTATATTTTTAAATCTTCTTATATTTATGAATTTCTTTATGCATAAATTTTAATTTGTGTAATTTATTATCATTTTATTTAACAGAGGCATTAAATTTAACTTTGAAGATTATATTTTATTTTCTGAATTTCGGCTTATCAAAATGTTCTTTCTTTCAATTCATTCAATAATAAAAATAATTTTAATGACTATAAGTCTAAATATGAAACCGTATAACTATATTTAGCTGTTTAATATAATTCTAGTTCATTTTTATTAATTCAACTACTTCATAATATTCAAAGCTATCAAAGATTTTTATTCCTTAATAAGTGATATGTACTTTTGATGTGTTTCCAAAAATGAACACAAAAAATAAAAATCTATAAGTTCTTTTAATGATTTTCAATGTTAATTAATTTTAATATGTTGTAAGCTATAGTGAATAATATCCAGAATTTAAAGTTTTACATTGAATTTGTAAAGCTTTTTAAGTTCAATTGTAATTGTTTAATATTTTCATATTCAAAGCCTTAGGAAATTAGTATCTGTAATTAGTATAATTGAAATTGTAACTCAACTCATTCATTCTGTATCACCTTTGTATAAGCATTGTACAGCAAAATACTCAGTTTGAATGCCATACGATTCTCCTTATTGTTAATTTTTCATTTTAGAAATAATTATCCTTATTGTTAATTTTTCATTTTAGAAATAATTATCCTTTTTAAAATTCAGGTGATTAAACATTTTACATTATTACAATTTCACAAATAATAAGCGCAAATACTTAAAAAATAAAATATAGATAATAGAATAGTATTAAAGAATTTATTTCAATGGGTTCACTACATTGTTAAAATTTCTAAACAATTCAAAAACCTAAAATAAATTAGAAACATTAGTGGTGCGATATCGAAAAATTACAGTAATTCCGAAGATGTACTTTAATATCGCTGCCATATATATATTGGAGTAAACAAAGGTATCTAAAAATTTAATTCCCATTAAGTTAAAGCAAAACGATGGCAATACTAGCTGATGCGAATCGATTTTGGATTATCCAGTTCTTTTCTGAAAAATATTGCACAGAAAATGATAAATTACGCTGACCTTTTAATGGTTTCTGGAAAACTTTATTTTAGAGCATTATTTAAAGAGTAACGAAACATTTTTGTTTTGCTTCGCTTAGTTTGGGACGAAATTTTGCATAGGACTTTCATTAGAGCCGATGCCATGATTCAAAAGATAACGATGTAACGAACATTTTGCAAAAGTCATTAATGTTTTCTAAATGAAGTGGAGATGCATAAATATGAATGGTAATGTTTTGAGAGCATTTAGATCAGATATGTGTTATTATCCTCCGAGGAATTTTGTTAATATCAAATATGTAAACAAGCCCGTATGATATATGGCTTACAATGTTTGCTGATGCAATTTAAACATGATTACACATGCTTGAAGTTTATGGTACTTAGTTACCCAAGGAAAGCTTTTAAAGGTAAATTCAAATATTCAAGATTTCAGGTTGTGTTTAAAATTACTCAGATTTTCTCAGTGGAGGATACGAGTTTTAAAAAATATAACATAGTGAACTTTTTTATGAGAATGTTCAGTTTTCCAAAATGGATTTTAAGTTTTTGTTGGTATTTAAACACAGAAATCAGATACTTGTTTTTGTTTCAAATATGTTTTATTGAGCTGACAGTTGAGTGATTGAAGTTTACTTACGTATTACGACGACTTCTTTCATATATAGCCAAAACTGGTGACCGGTAAAATTAATATGAAGAGTACCTAAAAAAAAAAAATCCTAGGCGATAGCATAGTAATCTTGTTACTATGCTAGCACCTAGGATTTTTTTCTCTATAACAACTTTTTGTTATAGAAAGCTCTATAATAAAAAGTAGTGTGTAAATATTGCGTAAATCCTGTTACTCTCACCAATGGAATTTTTATCGCCAAATATCGCCAAGGTAGTCATCATAATATGTACCGATTAAGGCTCAATCATTTTGTTCAACTGTATGTGAGTGCAATTTCTATTTCAAGAGTGAATGTTTGTAATGAATCAGAACCACTTTAAAATACATCTTTCGGTCTTGTTAAACTTTGTATGCAGAAATTGAATGTAGATCGATAGACCAAATAAATCAATTAATGATAGTTTATAAAATTTTTATCATTATTCATATATTAAAGCGATATAAATTGATGACTGATAATTATAATTTTTTATTACAAATTAGTTTTAATGAAAATATCATATAATTTTAATAAAAAATACACACACATTTGCGTGTGAGTATAACTATATAATTTAATGGCAAAAATGGTTGAAATTTTTTGACATTTTTGTCAGTGGTTATCACTGTCAATATCTTCCGGTTCAGTTAAAAAATTTTAGTGGCTTTATCTGGTGTAAGAAAGTTTTGCTTTCGTTATGATGACAGAAAAAAAAATCATTTAAAAATAAGAAGAGATCAGGCCAAAAAAATTCTTATGAGATATTAACGACAGAATGATGAAAATTGCATGCTTTATACATAGAAACATTTCTTTAGAATATTTAGATATTATACGAATTTAATAGGTGTTTTATTTAATTCAAGAACAATAAAGAGAATATTAGTAGGTTTTAGACAGAAATGGGGTACAGCTCCAATGAAAATAATATACTTAAATCTTATACGATGCAATATGCGAGGTTAGTCGGCAAAACAATTTTAGAGGTCAGAAAAATCTGTGGTAGCAAATAATCTGGAGTGATGACGGAAAAATATCATCCTTTGCTAGTGATGGACGAAAATATGTGAGGCACAGAGCATAGAATATGGTAAAAATTATATCACGGTTGCAATGAAGTAACTGTAAGAAAAAGGAAAAAAAAATAAAAATGTACAAATGTCATGATTTGAATGTGCATGTCTGCAGACGGTGCCCAGCCTATTTAAGTGATTATAAAACACTTTCAATGAAAAATGCTCTATATAATCCTAGAATCAAAATACCATTTTTCAATATGGCATAGAGTAGAATCAATGAAGACTCTATGCCAAAAAATAAAAATATACGTAGAATGATTTAACAATAAAGACATAGATTTATTACCCTGTCCAGTAAAAACAACCCTGATCTGAATTTCTTTAAACTTTTTTCAGGACATTTGAAAATCCTTGTGCGAAAAATGCATACATCAACCAAAAAACTTATTAAGGTCATATTTGATTCTTTACATCATGGAATTGGAAATTATGAAATTTAAACACCAATTTTCTTGATGAAAAGATGCTTTGAATCTCTATTAAAGAGTATCAGTTATATGCTGCTAAGTATTGGTCATATATGTTTAACTTAAAAATGCCATAAAATCAAATACACTTCTTATTTTTTTGTATTGAAACTTTTGTGTAATATAAATATTTTAAATCTGTTTTTTAATTTAATTTTACAATAAGTTTCTCTTAATTTGATTTGTAAAAATATGTAATTAACTGAAAATTTGTATATTTTAAGCGCACATAAATTAAATACAATTATGAAAATTTCAAACTATGTTCACAGTTTGGGCTGTCACTGTCTAATATATATTAAAACTCAAACTAAAAAAATATATTGATGAAGTTATCCAAACTTAAAATTCTTAATAACTTCAAAAGTAATGATCATAAACATTTCCACATTTACTATACATTACTCTATAGTAAATGGGGAAATGTTTGTAGTACATATAAAACAAATCAGAGTTTAGTTAACAGGATAATAAACATTTATGGTGCAATAGAAAATAAATTTCGTAAATATTTATTCAGAATAATAATACTTGGATGTATGAAGAATCTTTTAAAGTTGGCTTTTGTCGTCATTTTTGTTTTTAAGTAAAGATTATGATACTGACTAAGGGAATTATAAGCCATAAGTACTCTATTTAAGGACTTCAGAAACTTTAAGCTGCCTACAGAATAATATTATTAAGAGGATTTTAAGATAAAATATGTCATAAAAATGTGTATCTTGAAAACATTCTGCTGAGCTTAGAGTAACAGTAAGTACAAATAAATAAACAAACTTAAATACAAGATAAGAAAGTAATACATATCAATCACAATTGTCGTTTTAACGGTCTATATAATGGATCAGCAAAAAAGAATTTGATCTACAATAATTTTCTCAAACTCAAAAGGAAAATATAATTCTATTTCTTGTTTTTCATAATTTTGAATGAAAAATAAATAATGTAGATATATACTTCTAAAAATAACTCCCGCGCGCGTATAAACATTAAATAATGCAATAAGATTTATTGTATTTTTCTACACAATTTGTTACATTTTTCATATAAGGTATTGCGATTATATGACATCATTTGATAGTATATCTTAGCAATAGAATATCTTTGTGTGGTTTCATTTCAGAATATTGATAATGATATGGAAACTTGCAAACAATTTTAGGTTGTTTCTGTTAAACCAAATTAAGATAAATGTTGATACTGACATTTAAAGTTGCAGATTAGTTATGTTTATTTAACCTAGTTATTTGCGTAAATTTATGATTAAACTTAGGCTCAACCTCAGTTGCATAAACTGAATTTTTAAACACAATGTTTTAAGTAGGGACTTGAAAAATCAATCACAAATTTGTGTTTGTTAGATAACTAAACTATAAAAATCATATTTAAATTTTTCAATTAAAATCTTTTTGCAAATTGTTAATCATTTTTCCTGCGTAATATCTTAATTTGGCAAAATTTAATAATTTAGTTTATGCTATAAATGATTTAATTAATAAGAATAAATTAATTAGATTATTTTAATTTAGAATTAAATATAAAATTGTTTTCAGATAATTCTCAATGTAATCTAAATCGAATGTAATACTTTCAACATTTAAGCAAAATTACCACTATTTCTGCTAATAGCTTTTTTTTATATTCCTTTAATTACACCATTGAAATCATTGTAAAAGCTTAAATATCTAAATACTTTTTTTATTTTAAAGCAGATTTTATTTATTTTAAAATTTAAAATATCATTCTAGTTAAACTTATTTTCATTAAAATTCTTAAAATATTAATTTAATTAAAATACAAGGATTTATTTCAAATAGAAAAAGTTACATTAAACTAAATAATGATTTTTTTCTTTGAATGGGAAAAATAATGAATACATTTGTTTATATTGAAAATTTTTTATCAGAAGTTTCAATTATATTTAAGGAAATCTGGTAAATTAGTTTTAAATAAAATATATTTTAACAGATGAAATCAAATAGTCACAATTTGTTCAAAAAATTTAAAAGATCCGCTACCAACTGCATTTACGTTATGCAATCTCCTCTAAATATTGTTATTATATGATATGATTTTAAAGTCAGGACACTAAATTATATATATATATATATGAAGCGTTTACAATGTATAACAGTTTATTTTATCTATACTATCATATTTTATTTACTGATATTGACATATTTAGTGATACATTTTTTATTTGGTTTATGTTTTCGTTCTTATGATTGTTTGAAATTTGATATTAATAGATTATCCTATTCTCAACATTTTTTAAATTACTAATATCTCTTATAAACTGAAATTTCATAAACCTTTTCGCTTCTAAAGAATAAACAATCACAAATGCCCGAATACGTTTCATCATAACTTAGATTCAATATATAGATTTAGTTTTGTATTGTGTTTATAAAAGTTTTATTATGTTATAAAGCTTTTTACGTCACACTTTCAAAGTATAAAGAGAAAATATGTTTGAAAAAATAAATTCTCTTATCTTCTTTAAAAGTGTGCTCAACTATTATTACTTTCAATTTTAAGCAAATTTTATGATGTTGTTTACCTTACTGTGAGTAGCTAGAATATTTTCAAATTTAGACTTGACAAAACAAAGTCAAATTGTTTAAATAAATACATAATAAACTTATATTTTTAATGAAATACCACTTCAAGCGTTTTAAATATAAAAGGAAGTGCCATAAAAATATATTAAATAAAGCGCATACAATCTCAACTTTTCCCATTGTATCTTTTCTGTCACATTCAAACAAAAGACTGCCGACACATCGCTCGCTTTAATAATGCTCTGTGTCGCCTCACTCCCGGGAGTAAATTAAAAATGAAGCATTTAATAAGATGTGATATTGGTCTTTTAAACGATTTATGGCAGGTAGCCAAGATGGGGGTGCGTTGTTTACCCGGCAATACAGGGAAGAGAAATGAAAGTAGGAAATACAGTGAAGGGAAGTAATGAGGTGAAGCAATGAAAGTTTAGTGCTCTTGAAATTTGTCTTTTATTTTCTTTCAGCATAAAAATGGAGCATTTGTGTTCTAATGATTCCTTATGGGGATAGTAGATTGTCTTTATGAGTTCCATTTTTAACTGAACACACCTGTTCATTTATTTCAAACTATAGACTACGTAATGATATATATTTTGAGAAAATTTAGTTTTATGTCTAAAACCTGATCATCATCCATAAATCACTGTGCGCTTAATGTATTGGTTTAAAAAAACAATTTCATTAGTTTCTGATTCTTTTATTTATATTATAGTAGTTTTTGTACTAAAATCTTTAATATTAGTTTGGGGAAAAAGAAATCCATTATTTTTACGTGAACTTTATGTAACTTCTTTTGGATTCACTTTGTAAAAAGGTTTAAAACAGCTTTCATGTAGATTTTTAAGTCTTGCGCGTTACGATTGCTGACATGCGGTTAACTTCGGTCATTTTTGATATTTTATAGACATTTTCGACGATGCTGTATCCCCATGCGAGGAGCATCTCTAACATAAAAAATACCCGAACGGAATCGACGAAACAAAAATTGTACGTAACTGGTTGTTACAGTCTTATATAGGACGATAAACACCTTTCTCAATTTTAGCCACCCGGCTATCTTTTTCGCCGTTACAAGAGAAAAACGAAAATGTATCGAATTTTCTGTTTGTTGTCTTCCATTTTTGAAACCTTGTACTCGTAACTGAATTAATCAAACAAAAACCGCAAGAGGATATTTTAGTATCAAATGTCACCTTTCCAACGAGCAAAAATTTGAAATTGTTTGATAGATACCTCACGAGATATCGATCACTACAGATGTCTACCGAAAAAATAATGGATTACTTTTTCTCCAACCTAATATTGTTGCGTAATTCTGTACTTGAATATTAATGAAGTGTACAGAAGCAATTTTTGCATGCATAACTAATATATTTATGATACTTTCTTTATTATTTTTTAAATTATTATTTTATAAATTACAATAACGAAAGATAATTTTTCTAATCGGAAACAGTTGAACAAAACTTCGACATACATTTGTGAAAACACTAATTTGATATGTATAGAAAAATAATATCTGTAATATTTTTACATTCTCAAATTTATTTCAAAGTTCTCCTTCATTGACATATGTAAAAAATCCCTGTGATATTGAATATAACAAAAGGAAAAAAATCCATGCTTCAATGGCAATTTAATAATGCAAATGACGTTCATAAAAATCTATAAATATCATTAAAAATACTCATTAAGTACAATGATTAAGTTTCTCATTCAATATCAATCTATATTTATCAATTAATTGCTTTGGGGGAAATTTTTGAGGATGAAAAAGAAACACATATGTTTGCCATATTTGGTAGTTTTTTGTTCCTGTTGATTTGTGATGGTAATGGTGTTATTTGTCAAAATGTTTAGCATTTAAATTAGTAATTAATATTTTATTGTTTTTAAAACAAACACACATGGGAAAATATATAAGTTATGTGTCAGAATTATTAATCTTATTTTATTTTTATAAAAACACAAATAGCGTAGCAATATACAAGCATAATATATGATCTTAAGATCAATAAATGGTAATAACATTGAATATTTGTAAGCCATTAATATTTTTACATCATTACACGAAATGCTATTTAACCAGAACATTGAGGTTCAATTGTGGTTTAGATTCCTTTCTTCGCCAACTTGCGAATTTGAAGCATTTTCACTCATGCTCGTTAATTACTCTTTTGTTTTAGACTTTTCATTGGTCGCTAATTAAGTTTCAGTTTGATATAGCGTAGAATTTTTGCCATGGCATTGGTGTTTTTGTAAACGTGCCAAGCAGGGGACATAAAGCACATTTTCACAAAACATTGATTTTTTGAGCGGGTTATTAAAATAAAATTGTTGCCAAATTCATAGATGAAGAAAATTGTACAAAGAATAATGAAATTAAAATAGAAAAAAAAAACTGCTATACTAAGTGGAAATGTCAACAACAGAAAATACCATTATTAACAGCTATGCCCAGAATAGTCCTTCTATGCTTTCAATGAAAGCAATAAGTAATGAAGAAAAATGTCTGTTTTCTTTGTAATATCTTGATTTGATTTTCTTATAATCAAAATTAGATTTGAAAGAGGTGCCTATATAATGCATTATGTTGTAAACGAATCATTTCTTACCAACATTGTTGTCCTGTGTCACAGCTATAATCTCTCTTCTTGAAAATGAAAGTGAAGTAGGTTTTCGACTGGAAATCGGAAGTCCTATTATACAGTTGTTTATAAGGTAATGCATGCTTTCAGTTAGAAGAACTGAAAAGCCTTTATTCAAATTGAAATGAAATGATTTTTGTAATACACGTGCGTATACTTAAGGTAATTAATTACACATCTTATTGTTAGTTTACATAATTAGTGGTAGTATCATCATGTAATTT
>JAPDSC010063154.1:15259-37978 GCA_026290005.1 Latrodectus geometricus | reverse complement strand
TTAAGCAAATATAAGGAGTTCTCAAAGTTTCTTAAATTAGATTACAAAATGGGAAGCTAAATTGTAAATATTTTATTCATAAAAGATTTTTCTATTCTAGAAAAAGTAAGGGCGTATATTTTACATAAAATGTTACATGGTTTTGTTGGAGAAAAAAGTTTTATTTGCAATTAAAATAATGAATAAAGACACTATATTTCAAAAAACTGCATTATTTTCGTATATAAATTAGTATAAATTAATAATATAAAATTTTTAAGAAAAAGCATTAAACTTTTTCTATTTTAATTTATAATTGACTGCTAATTTGTAAATAATTCATGAGATATCTAGTTTGAAGAAAATATTTTAATAAAACTAAAACTAAGAGAACAAAATTGTCCAATTCCCCTAATTAAATTATTAATTGAATTAAGATTCTCTAGGACTAGTTGATTTTGAAATTTAAACATTAATAAAATTTGTTTTAAAACATTTTAGCATTCTTTGACAAATTTATAGTTTAAACAAAATCATTAATATATTGATGATAAGTAATTAAATTAAATCTGCAAGCATTTTAATGTATAGTTCATGTTTAAAGTTTTTCAAAGGTTCACCTAATAATTATTTTATTAAATATGAATATGCTGTGCTTAAAGAACATCAGATCCATGATGAAAACTAATTTAAAGTTCAAATAAGTATTGTTTATTTAAAATGTAAGGTCTTTTATTTGCTCTTAAGGGCTTTTAAAAACACTTTTATATTTAATGTCATAAAAATCCATTTACAAATACAGTTAGTTGTTTGCGGTATTCATTACTTTTAGCACATAAGAAAATCTTTCAAAATAATATTTTTGTGTAATTTAAAATAGGAAAAACATATTTTTCTGTAATTTTATTGTAAAGTAATATCTACAATATGTATTTTTGCCAAATTAGCAAATGCATGCAATATCATATTGTAATTAGTTTAAATGTTTCCTTGTAACATCAACAAAGCCGTCATGTAGTTGAAGGTATAAATTTGAGCAAATAACAAATGTTAAATCTAAAGCAAATCTTTTGGTAGAAAATATTAATAAGTAATTATTATTTAAAATAGTTTAATTAGTAGTTTCGTTCATTACATTTGATAATCCTCTTGTTTATATCTTTTAAAATTTAGGTAAATGTTTCTAGAAAATATTCGCATGGGCAGAAACTTATATTTTAAAAAAACAAGATAACAAAGTATATTTTTCTTATTCTAATAAAAAGCTGATTTATTAATATCTTCTTATCTAATAATTATCTTTATCCGAAGTATAATCAAAGAAATAATCTAAGTAACAATTTTGTTATCTACAATTTTCTTGGTTATCTTGATCTTCATTTTTCTTGATTATCTGTATCTTCATTACAATATTTTTAGTAATATGCTTAAATTTAAATGGTTGAAAAGTAGAAAATATGAATTCATAAGAAAATTAGAGCTTTTAAAAATTCAGTTAAAGTGCATTTTTCTCTGATTGCAGATAGATTGAAAATTAATTCAAATTTTGAGGTTTAATAATTATGTAATATTATTAAAGGCAACAGATATTTTACAATAAAAGAAGATAATTAAAATTCGGATAAAGGTTTCATTGAACGCTCACTATTCAAGAACTAAAATAAAAATAAAAACTTAAAATGCATTAGTTTGTACTATATATTTATCAAGACTTGATGATGAATGAACTATTTTTAGATTTTTTTTTTATTTTTCGTAAAAATAGATGCAAAATTAACTTTAAACTATTTTAATAACTTAAGGTGATATAAAACCTAACTCAGTTTGAGTTAGGCATATGATACACATTAAAGTGTATTTTTTACAAAATGAAATTCAGTTTAAATACACTTTAATGTGTATGCACAAATATATATAATTTATAAAAACTTTCAAATGATAAAATATTATTTTTGATTTCAAGTATCATTATAATATATTTATACTTTATTTAATCTTGTTTATTTCTGCCTTTTTAAGTTAAACATTTGCACATTTTTTTCATTTTTTACTAATTGATTTACAAAAAGGGAGAAAGAGAATACGTTCATATTATTAAATTTTATAGTAATAACGACGTAAATGATTAAAAAAATCTTATAAACATAACTTACAACTCAAACTTACTACATTAGGAAGTTAAAAAGTAATGGACGCACTGTGTTTTTAAAGAGATTTATGCATTTGAGCAATTTTGTTCTTAAAAAATATATATATAATAAAATAATTAGTTATCAGATTATTAAAAAATAAAATATTTAAAGTAAGTATTTCATTATTTTAATTTAATGCAGTTTTATTAAATAATTAATTTCTTTAACTATCGCTTTACGTAATAAAAACCTTAATAAAAATACTAACCTGAAGGATAAAATGACATATAAAAGACATTTAATGGTAAAAAATATATTTTTAAATAAATATTAAATTTAAAAACATTTAATTGTTTTTGTTTTACATTAAGAAGCACATTATCAATCAATAACTAGTGTTCTGAAGTATTTATGTCTTGTAATTGCATAAAAATATAAATAATATTAAGCATATATAGTTCAAAGCAAATTTAATTTTCAAAAAAAAAAAATCACTGCAAAAACAAAAAAAAAAAAAATCATTTTGAGAATAAAATAAGTTGTTCCGTAAAAGCTGAAAGTAAATTTCTTAACTACTCAGTAAAATTAAACACGGTCTTAATTGCTCTCCAAATTAAAATAAAATAATTTTTAGTTCTTAAGCGGAATGTCCGTCATTAAAGCTTTTTACTTTCAATCTTAGAACAAAAATTAACTTGGAAAATTGTAATTAAAAGATATATGAAGGAGAAATTAAAAGTAGTAATTTAATTTTTACCTTTCCTCAAAAGGCTTTTCAAACACATCTGAAGCTTTTCACGAAAGTAGTTTAATATGGTAATGACATTTTTACAGGATGAAAATACTTTTTTTTCTATCTACACTTATTCATTTGAATAGCCATTTTTGAAATTGAAAACAAAACTAAGATCTGTCGCATTGCTTCTCGAAGCAAAGTTTCATCTAAGGTACAAGCCAGGGAACGGCAGTCTTGGAATAAGGTATCCTTAAACGTAATTAACGATTAATATTTTTCATTCTGCGTTCCATTTTCTCTCAGTCATGTTAACGGAAATCAATTCTCCAAGAAGAAGGAGGGGAAAAAATGGAATAAAGACGGAAACAAAATGCATAAAAGGAGACCCTTATTTGCCAGTTTTATCAATGCATCTTGAAAAGTTATTTCTAATTATGTCACATCTTAGAGTACCGATCGAAAGCGTCGCCAGAGGTAGGGGATTCCAGTTTCAATTTTAATAAGCGACAATCGTTGTTGTTACGATATCGATTCCGTTTTGAGTTAGAGCTTTTTCATCACCTTCATTTATTTATTTTTTTTATATTATATATTTTTGAAAGAGGAATTTTTTAATAAAAGCTCCAGATTTTGGGATGAGAATTTTTTAGATAATTGGGAATATTTCTTAATCAATATTTTATCGTTAATATTTCATAGGCATATCTTTGAGTAATCAGCTGCATATAAATTGAAATTATTTGTCAATATTATATAATTTATTAGACATGTTTCAATGTGTATTTAAATTTATTGTGTATAAAAGTACTATGCACAAACTGGCCTTATAAAATCAAGTGAGTTTAAGGATATGATATACATTTAATGTGCATCGCTTGCTGCTGCATCAAGAGTTATAATTATTTCTATTAATTACATTCAATACACACTAAAACGTAGCATAGAAGAATCGTGTTTTAATTTCCAACAAATTTTTGCTATGTTACCAAACGTCTTTTAGAAAAGAAATCATAAACCGCACAGTCTGACGTCATACAGTTTATGTACAGTGTTCTCTACAATGTGATTTAATAGGGGATACTTACAGGGATGTGATTTCGTTGATAAAAAAATAGTGTAAATATTTGCTTAGATTTGAGGTTAATAATCCATGTTTTCAATAGAAAATTGCATTTAATTATTTGAAGGCTGGTGTTTATGAGTAAAATTAATAGTTGCTATTTTATAAGGAGTAAACATTGAAATTGTTAGATATACGCAAAAGACGAGTGGTAAGAAAAATTGGAAATTGATATTCATAAAATTTGTTTTATTTTATTATATAAATGAATTATATTATCGTAATTGTTTTCTATGCCCCAACTGAAGGCTGATTAAAAAAATAAATTTAAAACAAAAAAAAAAATTAAGCCTTTATTTTGCTTAGTATCATCGTAACTACATGGAGTTAGAATTTATTTCACATGAATTATATAGAGATTATGAACTATCGATAACTTTGTAATTATATAGAATTTTATAACTTTATACTCCTCATTATTTTTATTTTTAGCTGATCCATACGTAAAGCCTCATCTCATTGTATAAAGCAACATTTTAAATGATGGAAAATAAATAGCAAGTAACTTTATTTTTTTAAGATAGTATTTTTTCACCGAAAATTATGCACACTGCACAAAGCTACGGCTTGTGTGTCATATATATATATATATATATATATAATAAATGCACACAATACTACAAGTCTAGTATTCAATACCAGAAAATTCTTTGTTTGAAAATGAAAATTTAGATTTTATTATTTGAATGGATAAATATTTTAAAATTATTGTTATTATTAGGGTAAACATCTTAATCTGAAAAATCCTATGCTGTTTTTATTTAAATTTAATCATCTTCATAATTTGAAAATAAGGAAAAGTCCATTTACTTTGTGAAAATCATAACATATTATGAAAGAATATTAGCGAGTAGAAAGAATTAAAAATTTAATCATTTTTTTGTGATTTTATCTGACAATGATGATAGTTACTTTGTGTTTCGTGAAATAGTGTTTTGAATTGTGATCGATGCATATTCTTCAGTTATAAATATGAGGGTAAGGTTACTCACGTCTTAGCATTCTTTAAGCTACACGTTGGTAAGTAATGAGTAACAGTTTTGCAGCTGAGATCATCATTGGAAGTTTGGTTTTATCTGTCTTTGTCTGTTTTCATCTTCCATGAGGTAATGCATTGACTTCTTTTCGACTGGCATCTGGACTTGTCTGTTTATATACCCACCTTTTCCATCTCAATTTGGTGGACAGTCCTAGCTGCCCCATCTGCCGCAGTGGTGTCATTACGGATGCTGACTATATCCCCGTTTCCTCATCTCTATTTAAGAGCTGTATCTACTGCTGGTACCAGGAGGATAGAGACTCTTTGTACAGTTTGCTTACCTAATTTTACATTTTTAAGTGCTATTAATGTTTTAAGTATTCTTAATTTGTTTTGTGTTTTTTTTATCTCTGTACTGCATAAGGATAAAGTCTGAATTGCCTTCTATAATAGAAATAAATAATAATAATAATTATAAATATTTCAAGCAATATATAGATAGTTAACTATAAATAGGGAATGAACATTAAAAATGCTTTTATTAATGGTATCTTTGTGTAAATCAAACTTTTATTTTATATTTGAAAATGAAACCATATTTTACAATTTTAAAAATTTCGTTTCTTCTATGACCAAAATACAGTCTATATTTGTTTGAAAATGACAATATTTAAATCTACATTATGTTTTGATAAAAAAAAAAAAGATTAGCTCAGAGAAAATAAAACTCTTTTACAATGCAAAGTCAATCCCTTTTAGATATTTTTCTTCTTTCTGAAAGAAACAAAATTTCAAGGTTCATAAATAAAAATGAAATTTCTTTCTTTTTCGTCTTTTGTTGGTAACTCAAAACATTCCCACGAGATTTCAATCAGTTTACCCCGCCACTTTTGAATGACAGTTAAAAGCTGCACAAAATTCCCAGCTATTTTCTATTTTTGATGTTATCCTTATATTCCAAACAGTTTTTCCTGAACGTTTTGAAGATGAGCGCTTCCAATTCTTTTTCATTTTCTTCAATCGAGGGAAATGTATGATAATGGTTAAACACCACTTTGAAATAACTTTTTAAGTCAGGCCTTTGTTCAAGCGCAACATTCATTCTGTCACCCATTTCTATTCGTAAATAAGAGATGCAGTTTTTAGTATTTATATTTTTACCATAGAATAGTTTGATGTGTTTTTTAGTTTTGACGTAAATTTTATCGTAAATATGACACAAAATAACTTGGACTGCAGAACTCACGGCATATGTTTACAGGTGTAATTCTTGTATATATATTTTACTGCATTTTTATTTGCACAAAAACGAAAATGTTTTAATCTCTTATGAAAGAAATTCTTTAAAACCAGAAATTCTCAATGTTTGGATGGCAACAGTTATTCCTAATAAATTATTTTGATTGCATACTGACCAGCAGTTTGGATTCATTTTAGATTTAAATATTGTTTAATTAATTTTGCATCATAATTTTATAATCTTCATTTAATAAAACACTATACAATAAAAATATAATACATTTTAAAATTATTTTATCATTATGTTCTAAATGCAATGTGTCCATTAAGGAAAGGAATTGAGTTAAAAGCTGAATGATTAGCATTCTGCACATGATTCAAACTGTTCAAAAGATTGATTTTTCTTCTTTCGTGAATGCTTGTTATGGTTCAGAATAATTGATCCATTTAGTATTATTCCAAATGATCTCAAAATGGGATAATTGACCAATAAGCAGACCCATTATCTAAAATAATAAAATTCTGAATAGCTTACAACTTTACAGCATATAATAATTTGCAGCTAAATGTGATTATGTATTATCCTTGTTATATTTATTTTTTTAATACATATCAGTTCATATTTTTCAATATACTACTACACTTTTCAAGAATTTCGTATGATTAAAGTATTTATAACTGAAATGAAGTAAATAAATATACCTATTTCATTTCAAAATTATATGTATTGCTGGTATTAATGTTGGTCTTAGCTAAGAAGAATCATAAATTCAATATATTATGCTCGAAATAACAAGTGATTAAGGCTTTAAGAAAATTAGAAAAAGAGATGAGCAAGCATTGTTTAAAAATTGCATAACATAATCAGTGATTGGTTCAAAAACAGCTGTCAATGTCGTATTGGTACAATGACTTAGTTCATCGACAGCAGACACTGGCATATGGTGATGAGATTTTACTCGGAAATAACCAAACATTATCTGTTGATGAGAGATTTAGAAAACGCATTGATTAGTAGGAACCAAGCATTTTCTATATGAGATAATAACCGAGAGAAAATCCTAGAAATTTTATATTGCTGAGTTTATATAGTCTTACTTTATATATGAAAAAAACCAAATATTTTCTATTGGTTAGAGAGTTTGAAAACCATTGACTAAACATTTTCTGTAATGACCAGGCAACAACCAAACATTTCTGTAAGAGAGCAGGTCCATGCATTCCTGGTAATATAAGGTTGCATAATATATTGAAGAAATAATTCTTACATAAGATTAGATTACGAGGAAGTGTCGTTGTTCTTAACACAAGAGAAATTTAATGACATTTGTTCTAAAGGTTGTTAATGCAAATGAGAAGGAAACGAAACGTGTATCCAGAGATATATCCTGCTATCACTCTAGCATATGGTCAAAAGGGCAGTATTGAATACATGGACTCTCTCTCAATGAAATTGCCGAACTTATATGTGATAATAATGACAATATAATCACAAACAGGATTCATTTAAATACATGACACCATGATATCCAGTCATTATATATCATGAACATTGTAGAAATGCCAGGGGAGATACTTGTTTTGATAAAGTACAAGTTGACAATCCTTGAAATGTGCTGGTAATTCTTTCTTCTTTTTATACGAGACAACACAATAGTCTTTCTCCAGATATCATTCAAATGTAGTCTGTACACAGGGAACTTGCTGTATAATTTCTTCATTTAAACACATCGTATGAAACACTAAAGCCCTAGTGGTACTATAACTTCACGCCACTTCCTGTAAGATAAGCAAGGTGAAGTATCAATTGGCTCTGGCAATGATTTGGAGGGTAATCACATTTACCATACTACGCGGATATGTTTACTTTAATATGTTACATCCAAAATTCTTTCACAGGTGGTGCGTGGACTCAAAAAAGAGTGTATCAACTCAGATAGAATCTCGATACCTGATGGTAATTTAAATTACAAGATATTTGATTATAAGCGAGTATTCCAAAACTTCTTACCTAAAGATGCAGTCCATAATTGGTAGGCATTTCTATGTATATGTGTATAAACCGCTATCAAAATTTGCTTTACAATTATACTTTGAATACATTGTTGCAGCAGTGTAAACAGCTAACAGTGTATTTAACTAAATAAGACTAATCCTTTGAAAATATTTAGAATTATTTCTTGAGCTTTAAATTAGTTTCGTAATATGAAGAAATATGTTAAATTTATGGAATTAATAATTAGTTTAATTATACTTTGTGGCAAGCTATTAAATCAAGAGGTTTTTTTCACTTTATAGGAAATTTAAAAAAATTGCAATATAGTAAGTTGTTTTTTAGTTGTTTAATCATAAGTCCTGTGCACTCTAAAACTTAAATTTATATTTTTCTAATGGAATACATTATTTTTAAATTTCTGATTGCAATTTTAATCTTTTGTTTATTCAATATATCAGTCATCATTATCATTTTCTAATGCATACAAATATTCTCTAGTCATATATGTTGTGATTTACAATTTTTATTTCAGCATAATCTAAATTTCAGCCTTAACTTAACTGTATGAAATGATGAATGAACAACTGTTAATAATCAAGTGAAAATGATCAATAAACATTTGAAGATTTATTTATTCATATTTAAGAAGGATAGATTTTGCTTCAAATTATTGTAAAACGAAATCTATAATTTCTTTCAACTCTAAAGAGAGTAATGGGACATCTTTTTAAAAATTGCAAATGTACTAATTTTTTAAAAAATAAAAATAAAAAAAAATGTCAAATCATCCTCAAGAAAATCAAAAAGTAAGGCATAATAGATTTAAATTTTTTTAGAAAGGATGGTATCCGAATCAACAAGAATTCTTTTTGGAAGTCATACCCGAAAACATAAGAGAAATGTGGAACACCAATCACTGCTGTAAAGAATAATGACCCTTATAAATTACAGAAGTTATAGTACAATATTATTAAATAAACAAACTGTGGTTCCAAGAAATTTTTAATAGAAAATAAATCTATTTATTTAGGATAATTTCACAACATGGACGGTTTTTATGTAAATTCATTCTCGCTAATTCTTTGATCTGGCACTGATAAACAAATATTTGCTTACGTAAGAGAATTTTTATTTTTTATGTTGAACAAACATGAATATCTTGTTTAAGGTATTTATACACAACTTAAAAAACAAGAATAAAGGTATGTATTGGTAATTAGTCCGAATCATAGAAAATCAGTAAAGTAAATAGAATCTTCTTAGAAATATTTTTAAAAATTGCTGTAATTATCCATTTGTCATAATGTAAGTTCTTTTTACCGAGAAAAAAGTTTATAAATTAAGCACTAATTTCAATAAATTTATCTGGTTTAAAAAATTTTTCTTTCCTGTTTTTAGATAATGACTCTTATAAATAAACAAGAATATCACAAGTTTCAGTTTGTCATATATTGTAATTCTTCTAACCTGTGAATTGCAATTTGAAAATAGTCCTAAAATTAACCTATAAAAATTACGAGAAGGGAATTCATCCTATGAACTGTTGAGTTGAAGAACAGATTGCTGACTATTAATTTAAAGAGTGTAACATAATAAACATTGGTCGTTGCATTTGTCCAAATTAACTGCTATGATACTTCCTTTAAAATGTTAAAAATTCTTTTGCAGAAGAATATTGTATGTAAAATTTAGATACTTTCGTTAATATATTTTTAATTTAATTAAGTTTTACTCTTACCATTTTTTTATTTTATTTCCAAGTCCATGAAAAACGTTTCTTTTAAATAATTTCTTAAAAAAAGTTTTTAATACATATATTTTTCTTATACTTTATTAAGTCTCATATTTTTTAAATAGATAAATGTTAGATGAAATTTTCAAAAAAACTGATGTGATTCTATATAATATATGGTTATAAGTTTTTTTTCTTTATTTAGTGTTAAACTACATTTCTTAATTAGAGAATTGTTAAAATTTTTGAAGATATTTCCATTGACAATCATATTTTTAAATTTTTTTCCAATGGTTGGGCACTGGGTTACTGGACCCGTCGTTCAGATCAAGGCCGGAAACTGCAACTCATTTTATCGTTACCCGGTGGGTACCAGTGAACCAAGTCACGGAGGTTACGAGTAGCATTGCCCACATCACATCAAAATAAACCCGATTAACGTGCGGGCTACCTTCATCCATCATCTCAGAAGATGTAAGGACAAACATATGCAGAGAGAGAAAGAAAGGAAACATCCATGCCTAAACCGGGATTCCAGTCCGGTATCAACTGCTCAAAATTCAGGAACGTTAACCACTCAGCTATGGGCTGATGATTTTTTTAACATAAATTACATCAAAATTTTATACAAACTTAGGTTTTTGTATATGATAAAAAGAAAAAAACTTGTTCATTAAATAAGAAGCTTGTTCATTAAATAATGTGTTTTTTTTTTGTGTTTCATAATTGAATATTAATATTTTTGATAACACTACAGTAACATTCAAGTTAAAAAATATACAAAAAATATGATATGTTATTTTTTAAAAAAAGTGAAAGGAAATGAGAACCTTATCTTAGTAAAGTAATAAAAAATGCGTCACTTTTTTGGGTTGGCACTTTATTTGATCGTTGACTAATTAAACAACGCTTTTCTATTCTTCTCCTTTTAAACTCTGAGACAGTTTTGACAAACTAGGGAACAGATTCTGGTTTCTGATAATGTAATTGCTTATACAAAGGAAATAATAAAATGAAGAGTAATCTCTTTACCGTCGTAAAAAAGCAAGTAAATTTACTCCCTTATCTTCTTAAAGATCTAAATTAGTTGAGGGAATTTATCGCAAGAGATCGTTTGTGCACCCCAATGCGATTACATAACGACAAAGGGGCTTTTGCAGCTTTTTTTTATGATTTTAATATGATATTAAGATAGGAATTTGTTCCTCCCTTGTGCTAAAAATCTGTTATTGTTAAAGAATCCCCTGCAGTTCTTTCATTTTTGAGTCTAACGATATTCTACAATGTGCTCATAGATACTGATAATATGAATCTATATGTATCAGTTAATATTTGAAACATTTAGGGGATTTACAAAGTCTGGGCCAGAATAATATGAATACACAAACCGTTTTACGTTGAGAAAATAAATTGAAATCAATTTTAATTAATTTACACACTTAATTTTCATAAGATATTTTAAACAATGTTTAAGTTATTTTTTTTATGAAATATGTATTTTAGTTTGCGTAAACAAAAGAAAAACTTAAAAATATTTATAATTTAATAAAGCTAAAAGTTACAATTCTACCTTTTATTTAATGAAGAACTTAAATTTTTATACAAATGATCTCTTAAGTAGCATTAAAAACTCGATTCAATATCTCGAAAAATATATTCATAACATGTGTTATTATTTGAAGTATTATAAATTAATATCTTAAATTAATTGCGCTTAAGTGAATTTTCGTAATGGTAACAGTTTAAATGACTGACATTTAAGCATATTTTAATTTCTCTATATATAACGTACATAACTTAAATAAAAATATTTAATACATTAATTTGCTTACATCAAAAACAAAACAAATTTTACTTTTACTATCATATCAAAGTTTTAGTAAGTAAATATACAAAAGTCATAAAAATTTATCATATATTTAAAATATACATTAAACTAAAACCGACTAAAAATGAATATCTGATTTTTAGCTTTTACATTTTAGCATTTTGAATGAAATAGTTGAACTAATTAAAAGTACATAATTTATGCCAACCTAAATGCATTAGAACTTATTTATTGAGTACGATTTCAAACTTATATATTAAATTCGTTATGATTTATTAAAATGAAGCAATTCAAAACTGAGTGGCAAATGAAAATATTTTCCCAATCAGTTTTTGCCTTTATGCAATAAGAAATATATATATATATATATATATATATATATATATATATATATATATATATATATATATATATATATATATATATATATAATCCACTCTGAGAGGCAGAAAAGAGGAAAGTAGAAATGCATCAATCAAGAATCTATCACTGATTTACCGTATGCAAATTTCAACAGAGAAGCAGCATTTTGCGCTTATTGATTACCGGAGAAAGCCAATCAGAGTAGACACTGTCCTTTAAAAACAGTGCAACACCATCGCTTTAAGTATTATCTGGATAACATTGTCCGAAATGTTTCGTGAAGATCGGGTCAGATATCTTTGGTGATAACCTGATTGGCCCTTACATTATGCCAGACAACCTGATTGGTAAGTATGATACATTATGCCAGGTAAAGTTCTAACCATATCTTCTTGGAACAAGTGCCTCCCAGTTTATTGCAGGTGTTTCTACTTCCCATCCAAAGAGACATGTGTTTTACATACAATGGAACCCCAGCACATATTTCCATCATGTCCCGTAACGTTTTGAATGCTACATATCGCGAATGATGGATTGGACGTGCAGGGCATATGGCTTAATCTTCTCTGAACCACTGGACTTTTCTTTCTGCGGAAATATGAAGTTTTTAGTGTATCAGATGCCTGTTGACTCAACTGAAGATCTCGCTTCTAGAATAATTGTTGCCGCTCGCAAAATTAACACGACACCAAGAATCTTCGAGAGAGTGCGCTAGTAGTTCCTTCCCCTGTGTCAACTGTTGAACGACACACGTGGTCGTCATTTTGAGCATTTGCTGTGAGGTTTTGACTACACATAAATATGATTGTTAAACTTATTGTAGTATTCATTCACCAACACTGTTGTAAGTTCATGTATAAATTCCTCTTATCTGCCTCTCAGACTGGAATGCGACCATATGTTTCTATTAGTTTTTGCTTGTCTGAATGGGTACCATCACTGCTCTTAATTTCTAAAAACAATTCAGAATCACCCTCTCTCTCTCTCAATCATGTATCAAAAAAGTAAAGCAAATATATATTGATAATAATAAATACTGATCTTTAATTTTTATCTTGTGTTAGATAATATTTAAAATAATAACAAAATATTTTCAAAACAATTAAAAATTACCAAGTTAAAAAGATAATGTGTTTTTATCATAGAAGACAATTTGTTCACATTTTGAAAACTATCGTTTTTATAATTTAAGCAAAATTTTGAAAGTTACATAGTTTGTCAGTAAATATCATAATTCTTAGTATAAGTTTCATGGCCTGGTAAGACCAAATGTTTATTAAAATGACATACAGTATCAGTCTTAACACCTTGTACATAAAATTTAACTTTAAGGATAGTGTTCTTTATACTTTTTATTGAGTCGAGGTATATGTTCTCTTACTAATATAATTATATTTGTCTTTACCTAAATGTCGTTTATAGAATTTATCTTCACCTGATTGCTACTGAATTATAACAACAAGCGCTAAGTAAAATCAATTTCCAAAAATATAATAAATATACTTTCTAGGAAAATAGCAAAGAATTTTCACTGCATTGGAGCTCATTTAAGTATAATAAATATAGTTTCATATTGAATATTTTATATCAACTGTAGTATTATTTCTACAAACAACCCATATACACATTCAATTTAAATTTTGTATAGAGATAATTTTATATCATGTGCAGTTTTAAATCTATTCGATAACTTGTTCTTAACAATTTTGCTTCTCATGATATTTGATATCTTAATACGGAAACACTGAGAAACATTAGCGAAATCAGTTCTAAGTGATATATTTGCCGATCAATGTAAGAATATGATATTATAGTTATACAAATGACAAAAAATATATAATATTTCACAGTATGTCTCTCCTTAAGATTTCCTTAATATGAATGAAGTATCAAATATATAAAAGAATTATATTTAAATACATCAAGTATATCAAAAAATTATATTTCTATACATTGACATATTTTGAGACAAATAAACATAGAATTGCTTTTATTTGTCGTTTGGAATTCAGAGAATGGAAAGAGAATTCAGAAAGGGTGCATAATTTGATTTCTTAACTAATATAATCAGCATATCCAATTTTGAACTTTTTCAATTCTAAATGATATTCACTAAAAACGTTATTTACTAAATTGATTCTTTGAATATTTAATTAAGTAGAAATAATAAAAAGTGAAATATTTTTAAGTTTTTATTTTGTAGAAACCATCTAAAATCAATTTTCATAGAAAATACCATTTATGAATTATCCATATTCTAATCAAGTCTACTTAAATACATTTCATGTAGCTTTAATAAAGTTTAACAAGACTTCAAGCACACATATCTATTATTTTACATTCTTTTATTAACTAATTTGTTAGGGAAAAAAGCCATTGAAAATTTGATATCTGCTTCCCATTTTATTTCTATTAAGTTTTGTTTGCAATGTGATTGCTGTTTGACGGAAAAAAAAGAACTGAAAGCTTCCAAGTAAAAATTCGAAAAATTAAGGGTGTTTGGAAAAAAAATAAATGACAAAAAAAACTAAAATGATGTTGAGTAACCAAAGAAACGTAAGATAATTAAAGTCCATGTTCAAATCTGAAAAAGCTTCATTCTATAATAAAATGGCTTCTAATTTTTCTTAATCTTTTTTATACAAATTCAATCTGAGACGTTCTGAGATCACAAAGAATGACGAAGAACATTATCAGCCTGATCATAAGTTTTTTATTTTACTTTTTATATTATTTGTAAGAGAATAGGAAAATTTTAATATTAATTAAAATATAAAGGACTCATGTAAGCAGATATGCAGTCGTTAACTCATTTTTATGAGTTGTTTTTTTATTCAGTATAATTGTTATATAGATGTAGATCGTATTAAATTGGAAACAGCACTTATTCAGTAAAAGTAGGAATAAGTTTTATGTGGATATATGTATGTATATATATATATATATATATATATATATATATATATATATATATATACTGCTTAAATAATAATAGGTATTATGTAGGAAGTAGGGAATCGCTTGTAAGATTGAAGTAATGCTTAATTTTTAAAACTACAGAAGAGGGCCATCCAAGAATTGAAGTTCTTACAAGAATTCCGAAAACATCTATTTTCAATGTATTACTTTAATACTATTAACTTTAATTTTGATATAGTTGCATTTTCTTTTTATACAGGCAATTTTTGGGGGAATAGCATGAATATTTTTATACTTTTGTCTTTCATGCTTGTCAGAAAAGAGTGTCATGTATATTATTATTGAAATAACTGTAATAAAAATGCAGCTAGATCAGTAACATTTAACATAATTTTTTTTAAATTGCATTGACAAATAATTCCATACAATAGAAACAGCATATTTTTTTTTCATCTGTTATACATTTTTATATATTTTTAATAATTTTAAGCATAATTTATTTGACTTTAAAATTACTTATTGACACTTTTCCTTAGGGGAAAATATATTTCAGAGTATCCTTTTATTCTTAAGATAATTTTTATATGAAATAAATATGAATTTTAATATTAGGCTGTTATATTTGAGTAGTATATATACAATTGTTTACGCAGTTAAATTGCAAAATATATCCTAGAAAAAATTGAATTTGTATTTCATAAAAATTATATTTTTATTCATTATTCATTATAGCATACATTTTATACAGAATATAAATAAATTTAATGTTGCAAATAAAATTAAGATTGAAATTTAATAGAATAGAATATATATATTTTATGCTCTCTATCAATAAATATAAACTCGTATAGCTTCAAGAGTAAATATTAACTATGAAAACAGACATTAAATAAATGAATTGTGTTTACACATATTAATGGCAAGAAGACAAACATTTTATTAGAAGACATTCTAATTCATTTGTGAGAGTATTAATAAAAGAATAAACATTTCACTTTTACCATTATGAAAAATAAAAGTAATTCATTTTTACCATTATGAAAAATAAAATAAATTCATGTTAAACAAACTTTCACTCTGAACAACTATAAAATTTTTATTTTAAGCCATTTTTATTTTCTAAAATTTTTAAATTTTCCAATCATTTTTCAACGAAAGAATTTAAGTCATGAATAAATATTTTCTAAATCATGGTATATTGGTATTTGTAATAAACTTTAGGTACATTAAAAAAAGCTATTTTTAAGTTATATATAAATAAATGCGATATTTTTTATTTTAATAATATTTGATTTTTATATAATGTTTATCGAAATTTGTACTATTTCGCAATATTTATTCAATATTTTTTAGTAACAAAATAATTAATTTGTGAAGGAACACATCATTTTGCACACATTTACATATTTTTAATCATAGCAAAAAAAAAAAAAAAAAAAAAAAAAAAAAAAACTTTTTTCCTCATTAGATCATATTTTATAAATTTTTAACTATACCTTCGTCTTTTATTTTATTAAAATTATAGCTAAAGATATTTTAAATATTCAGTTTTTTATCTGATTTTTAAATTAATTCTAAGTTATTTAGTTAAATTTGGTAATAAATGGTTAACGGGTAAATAATCAGAGTGAACTTTTCAGATCAGAGTCACTTAAAAATTAAAAATTTCTATACATATTTGAACTAATATAATCTTGTAAACTTTTTTAAAATAATTGGATAACAAACGCATTATAAGTGATTTTAAATTATGCTAATTACTATTAAATTACTAACTTGATAAATTATTGAAAGTAATTCTGTCTAGGTGAATTCTTATTTTTGAAAAGAATGTCATTAGGGGTACTTTCATAAATTAAAAAATAAATAATAATATTTTATTTTTTTAAATAATAATTACTTTATTATTTATTTTATTACTTATTAAAAAGCAAATAACAATTTGTTAGAAGAAAAGGGTCTGTTTTCATATATCATTTACATATCGTAGTACATTTATTCCTTTTTATGATGATGAAAACATAAATTATTTTAGTCATAAATATTTTTGTAAAAGAATCAATTTTTAATGCTAACTTTTATAATAAATTTGCAAATATCTTGATAATCCTGGTGTGCAATTTTTTGTTGATATATATTTTTTCGCTAAAAATCTAAATTTATGTAAAGTTTAAAATTATTTTTTAATTTTCTAGTTATATATTATTAAATTTCTAGTTTTTATATATTTAGTTACATTAAATTATTTTTTTAGTTATATATATAATTTTCTATTTGTTTCTAAGGTAATTTCGTTTCTCCCAACAGTGGATTTAATAGTATTTCTTCGAACCCAATTTCACATTTAAGCAACATAATTATTTAATGCTGCTTAAATGCTACTTGGTAGAATTAATTAATTTTAAAGAAAATTAATTAATTCTACCAAGTAGATTTTTTTGTTGATGCTCTTTTAAAAATAGAGAGCAATGAAGAACATTTTTGTCATATTTTATTTTCTTACTATAGAAAAGGTAAGAATGTTGTTCAAGCCAGAAAGAAATTAACACATGTGTATGGATAAGATATGTTGACTGTACGCCAGTGGTAGAACTGGTTTGCAAAACATTTTGATTCGGCAATTTTGATGTCAAAAATGTACCACGTTCCGGAAGCCAGTTAAAGCTGATAATGACCCGATAAAGGCATTAGTGAATAATATGCAATTCGGTGAATAACAGAACGTGATATTTTTAAGAGGTGAAATTTATCGAATTTAACTGCTTATGTCCATTTGAAAGCTTGGGATTAAATTTGAAGCTCGATTTGTGGGTTCTCTATGTTCTCACGGAGAGATATTTGAATTGTTGAATTGACGTCTGTGATTTGCTTCTCAAATACACGAAAATGATCTATTTTTGAAGCCCATAATTTCTGGCGACTAAAAATGGGCAGTATAGAACAATGCCAAACGCAAGAGATCATGGAGCAAAAAAGATGAACTGGCTCAAGGCATTTCGAATACAAATATCCATCAAATAAGGTGATGATGTCTGTTTAGCCAGATTTTAAAGGAATCTTTACTTTTCAGCTTTTACAGGATAACACAAAAATTAACTGGGAAGTCTACTGTCATTAGCTGGGCAAACTGAATGATGCACTTCAACAGAAAAGGCCAGAAATAATCAACAGAAAAGATGTTGTGTTCCACCACTACATGCGAGACCTCATACTAGTTTGGTCATTAGCCAAAACCTTTTACAGCTTGAATGGGATAAATTGGCACACCCACCATATTCTCAAGATTTGGCACCTTTGATTATTATTTGTCCCGTCATTGGAAATTGTTTTGGATGATAAAATCTTTATTTCAAAGGAAGAGGTCAAAAATCACCGGGATCAGTTTTTTGCCAGCAAAAACCAAACACTTTATGAGCGCAGAATCGTACTACTACAAGAAACATGGCAAAAGGTGTTTGACCAGAATGGCCAAAATATAATTCAAAAGATATTTATTCATTATACGAAAATTGTCTTTTCTTCCCTCCCCTCCCAAAAAAAATGAAATTATTTTCCGAACAACCGAATATATAAAAACAAAATTATTTTTCATAAATATTTTATATGTTAAGTTTGAAAATTTTAAAATAACTTTTTAAGCAATATTGATTAATCGTAGTATTTAGTTATCCTCATTTGCAATATAAAAGAGATTAAAAGACAATTTTTCATAGTTTCTCTTATCCACATGCTTTTCTTTTTAATATTCACATCATTATTTCTAAATTTATGAAAGAAATATTGTGTCTCATTGTAAATAATTTTTTTTAAAATTTTTATATCAAATAGCATTATTAATTAATACTAAAATCTACACAAATGAAATAATTGGTAAATCTATATTTTAGGGTGCCCTTTGGCAAACTCGTAAATTTTTTTGGCGCCATTCCTGTTCACTGTGATTACAGTGCAAACAAGCATTGTTGAACATTAAAAAATAACGCAACGTCCGTTGGATTTTCAAAATTCTAAAAACGATAAGCCATTCACAGCCTGGACTGGATCTAAACCAATCAGAACACGATTCAGTTTTGCCCAGCTTGGCTATCACAAGATTGGCGAGAATCAAAGGGACACCCTAAAGTATAGTCTAACCGAATAATTTCCAGAATCTTTTATTAAAATATCATTTCAGAGAAGAAAAAATATAAAAATATTCTTTTAAAATTAAATTAAATACACTGAATGAAAGTATAAAGGTGTAACAAAATTTTAAGGTAAATAATTAGTCAATTTAGCATGTTAAAGTAAATTTTGTCGCTTAAAAGAACAAAGGGATAATTAAAATTAATTTAACATGTAAAGGAATTTAATAAAGACATTTCAAGTTTCTTCATTAACGAAAACTGCTCTGGTAGACCTAACATTCTAGAATTTTTTTTCTTATTATAAGTTTAACATATTTACAAGTTATTAAAAGCATTAGAAAATGGGTAACCAAAGCATGTGATCTAACATGGGAAGAATGAAAAATTCAAAATTTCAAACCCTAAAAATCTGCCTTTCTTACCAATTTAAGAGAACATTTTCCATTGTAATTAGTTAGAATTTCTTTTATTGTTCACATTATATTATGAAACTTTTTTTGAGTCATATAATCATTTTGTATATATTATTAACATATATGAATTCAATGTTTTTTTCTTCAAAATATATTTCATTATTTTAAAATTTTTCTCAAGTTTATTTAAATTGAGAAAACCTAAAATTCAAGAATCATCAATAGCGTAACTTATATCGCAGAGTTGCAACTTTCAATAGTTTCAGCCAAAGAAACCAAAATAATTTTTTTTGTTTTAAATCGAAAATCGTTGAAGCAGAATATTCACAGAAGTGAAATTTCATGTTCGGCATGAAATCCAACTTTTGACAGATTTAAAGTTATATATTCGGAATTGAAATCATTGATTTCCTTTTGTACCTAAGAGGTTCATACATTTCCAAGAAATTTCACTGAATATCCATTATTTATTGAATTTTTTTCTCTTCCGAATAGTTAAATATACTTGAATAAAGTTAATATGCATTTTCTTTATTAAATGTAGGTTACCTTTAGCTATTTGTCAGATATATTGTTTAAACAATTATTTGTTATTTCTTGGTATCGTATGTTGTTTTTATACATGGATCTCAAAGCATAGAATTCAAATATGAATGATTAGAAACTTTCACTTTATGATACAGTTAAATTCCATATGTAAAACTAAATGTAACGAGAAGAACAATCAAATTTAGTAGAATCTTTCCAATTAATTTAAGTGCTTTTTAGTAAAAATAATTTAAGTGTGCTCAGCGTTTCCAAGAAAATGGTTTTTTTTTTTTGTTTTTTTAAAACAAACTATATGCATGGATTTGTGCAATCATTTAAATGTATGTTTGTAAAAGATAAAATAATAATGATTGTTGAAAAATATGGCTGATGTGTTAATAAATTATTCGCAATACATTTCTATTTAAGGAAAGAATTTTAGTTTCAGATTTCATTGTTCAAATTTTACAAAAAAAATAATAAATAAATAAATAAATAAAAGCATTTTCCATTTTTATCTAAAAATATGAGAATTTCAGCGTGTTACTATATTCATGATAACAAATTTAACATTCTTATATTTTATTAACGATAAAACAAATTTAGTTTAAAATACCCAGAAGTAAGTTATAGTTAATAGCAATGGTATATTAAGTATAATCTTTAATATAATTAAACATGATAGTGAGATATATATTTTTATAACCGCAAATATATTGCTTAAAGTTAAGAACACAAAAAAAGGGAAGAGATAGACGAAAAAAAATCATGACAGAAAAAATAAAAACAAAGAAAAGAAAGGAGCTGCTCTACAAAAAGAAGAGACAACCTATCATGAAGACACTACGTAACAACTACGCAGGAAAAGATGATGCACAGAACCTGAAGAGCGAAAGAGAAAAATATATCATACAGAAAGAGGAACTCCAGGTATTTTCTACTGTTCCTCTTTTTTCCTACCCTCCCAGGAGGGGATCAGTCACTTTCAGGAGACAAATCCACGGGATTTCCCAAGGGGGTCAGCAGAAAGAGGGGTATGGTACATTAAGATCACGAAAAGATGAAAGTTCTCCAAGTACCCTTCTTCTTCTACGACAACCGGACAGACCCTCCATAGCAATGAACTTCTTTCCTTTTTAAGGGCCATTCACTGAATGCGGCTGTCTGCTTTTTTTTTTTGCAGGGTGCCAACCTACCTTTTTCAGGGTTTCGTATTTTTCTTCTACCAAACGTGCCTTGTAGGTTTTATCTGGAGATCCGACTTTCCAATTGGTTAGAAAGTTATTCTCACGCAGCTTGACACCCTTACTTCTCTACATCAGTTCTATATTCATAATGCGTAGTTAAAAGAAGCAATTGTGAAAGAGACGCTTAATTCTTACTTCCTTTATTTATAGGGAAACTATATTTACTCATTTTATAATTTAAAGAAACTTATTTATGTAGACAGTTATTGCTTAAATATTAATTTCACTAATTGCGTTAATAGCAAACCTTAAATGAATTTATTAATTTTCGTTAAAAAAAATGCAAACACTGTTTTTTTTTATTCCTGTTGAGTATTTCTGAATAAATTATTTATAAAAGGAAATGTTATTTAATTACTGAAAAAAGTAGTTCTTTGGAAAATATATTCAAAAGTAAAAAATGAGGCTATTTGTTATATCAAGCTATTGAATCCTTCACTTCATAAAGGCAAACACTTATGGAAAATTAAGTTTTAACATTTTTGCTAAATTTTATAATTTAAAAAAAAATCTTCATTTTATTCAAATAAATCAAATGCACATTCTTTATTTTTAAATATAGTGTTTTGAAATCCAATGATAATATACTGAATTTTATAACTTGCAAATTGAAATTTAAAAAAAAAAACTACTTATATCATTTTTTTTATTAAATGATAAAAATAAAAAACTACATTTATATGAGATTTTTTATGATAGAAAGCAGATGTCAGATGTTTTTTTAATGAAAATGATATATTTTTATAGATGAAGAAATTGAAATTAAGATGGTTTTCTTGAAAATAATTCAACAACACAATTGTTTTCTTTTTTCGAAGAGCTTATGAAAGAAAAATGGAAAATATATTCTGTGAAAAAAATTATTTATCATAAATAAATAAAAATTTACGGAATTTATAGGGATGCAAATTCTTTGGATTTAAACAGTAACCTAGTTTCATAAATCTTAGTTCAAAATTATTTTTAAAATGTCGATATCATATAAGTAAAGTAGAACCATAGTAACACATTTATTATTTTGGCATGATTGGTGCCTTTAAAATTATTTTGAAGATCTAGTTAGATTGTTAAATATTTATATTACAATCTATTATAGTGAATAGAAATATCATTTATGCATATCAAGCCCAATGCGCTTCTAACAAATGACGTAAAGTGTCTAGATCTTGTCTATAATTAATAAATTTATTCTTACTCTTAAATTTAATAAAAATGTATTTATTATTTATTTCGATTTTACATAATTTAACCATCTTCAGAAGAAAAAAAAATGATAATTTTATATTTATTTCACGAAGAACAATTGGGAAAAGAAAATATCGCTTAAAAGCTTTTTAATGAATGAATAAAAAAACGTAGAGATTTTATTTACTTTACAACT
>JAPDSC010063129.1:0-74675 GCA_026290005.1 Latrodectus geometricus | reverse complement strand
AACATTTGGAAAAATTTTACATTTTTCGATTCAAGTGCTTTTTTTTATAAAGAATGATTTATGCTTTTAAAATATTTTAACGATGCTTTGGAGAAATATTTATGTTTACACGCACAAAAAATGTAATTAAATGAGAATTAATAGTTTTCACAGATGTAAGTAAACAGGCGTTAATTTTCCACAGTTGCTTTACATAAAACTGTTTTTCTCATTGTCATTTCTCACCTTTGTTTGCGATTAATTAACAATAATTATAAGAACGTTTAAGCTTATTTTAAATATACACAATTTTGATGATAGATGGCGTTGATAAATAGAATACTTTTTGGTAATACATATATATTATAAACTTTGCCCTACTCGCATTTCATAAATTAATCTACATTTTTTTTCAGTTTTTTTTTATGTAAAATAGAAATAAATAAAAATTAAATAGTTTTGTTCTAAATAGCGATCAGTAAACAGAAACAGTTTAATTACTTTGAAAAGCTTTATAAGACGTAGAAAACGTCAAGAAATGCTTAAAGCAAAAAATATTAGATTTCTTATGAGAAGCTCGTATCCATCGTATGTATTCATTTGATTTTTTCTCGAATTAAAGAAAAAAACTGACTTACAGGAGACGCTTACAGTATTTAGACAGAATACTTAACAGATTTAACGATTTTTATAGGTTAGTAGATTGTTTAACGTAAATAATGATAAAATATTTGTTTGACTAAATAAGCTCTAAAGAGCATCTTAAGAAAAATGCATAATGAATGAAACTCTTAACAAAAAATTAATGTTTGATTATTGTGCATTTATATATATTTGATAAACAAAATCCTTTTTTTTAGTAATGATATGTATTAGAATTTATAAAAAAAATTCTTTATATAAATTATATGATTATTTACATTTACTAATAAATAAAGATTTTTTGTTATATTTTGCTTGATAAACAATTGATTAAATATTGACTCAAAACACGTGCTAATGTATTTCTTCAAATTCTATTTATAAAAAATGGAATTTAGTTTGATATAAAAACTATTTCAAAATAAACATAATTTACATTATAAGGAGTGCATATTATTCTTTCATAAGTGCTATTATTATTTCATTAATGTTAATGAATATATTTATTGAAAAAAATTTTATGCATCACACTGTGGTTATTAAAGCTGTTTCACTATGAAAAGCGGTATAAAACATACCATAAAATTGCATAAAAAGTACTATATGAGGGAATATGCAAAATACTAGCATCATTTGATTTCCGATGGATAAATCACATATTAGTAATACCATTTTCCTTGAATGTACATGTACTCTGGTCTCCAAAAGTTAAAGAACAACATGTTTTTCGAAACTCGCCATAAGAAAATTATGCTAATAATAAAATTTATTGTTTATATAAAAAATTGAACTTTTGTAAATAAATAATATTGGATATATATTATTCAAAAATGATATTTGAAAATTGTTAGTTTATGAAAATGCCGCGTTACGTGATACGTGTAAAAGGAAAAATACTTTCTTTCGTAAGCATTGAACATTCAAAAACTGAAAGCTAGTAGACAAAGGGGAAATTCGATGAGGCTACCCGTAACTACTCTCACATGGAAGTACTGCATGCATGCATCCAAAAGACATTTTAAAAGCCAAATACAATTTAAATGGTCTCTAACTATTAACACCAAAGAGAACATTGGTCTTGGTATAAGGATAATTACTTATCTTGAATTATTGTTTTTGTTAATGTGCACAGTGACACATTGAAGTCAGTTCAAATAGTGCGATGAGGTCTGTAGAACTGGACTGTCATTGTTCTATTTTCTTTTGATACTACAGTAAAGATGGACATGTCTGAATGATAAGAATGACGGACAAGATGTTGGAATGGGTTATTAGTCATTTTTTCGAGAGAATCTCATTGCATTTAGCGTCACGAGTGGCGTATTCTTGTATGAAGCCTAAAGAAGAGGACGAAAATTGCTATTCCACATTCGTCACCACCATATGTAAATGATATAAACTGCCGCTAGGCACATTTACTAGTCACTAAAAATATACCCAATAATGTAACTATACTTGGATTTCTGATGGGTTGAGGCCTTTGGTTGTGTTTATATTCATTCTTTGCTTTATAACATTTTTTTAAATTTTATACAATCACCTGTTTATGCTGCTCCGAACATTCAAGATGCAGAGGCTGTTCAATAATTAAAAATAACAGAATAATTTTTCAAATCAATAACGCAATGAAAACATGTAATCATAGAGCGCAGAGATTGGCAAGCAACTTATTCACATGTCATTATGATAAATGAATTCTAACATTTATTAAGTCATAGAAAAAAATGTCGCATTTATCTTTCACATCAATTAAGTAGTTAAATAACAGGCATAATTGCAAACAAACATGAAGTTCATTGTTTTGAATCTGTAAACTGTATCACAAACCATTAACAAAAAACAAGATTTACCAGGGCTTCCTCCTATTACATATATATATATATATATATATATATATATATATATATATATATATATTAAAAATATGTATATATATAGTATTTAGCTATTTATATATTCAAACGTGGTATTAAAACAATTTTTTAAGAGTACTCACATATTAACATCACCGTAGCCGAAGTTGCCCTGATGTGCTAATAAAGAGCAATCCTGTTGCTCGCACGCAAGTTATCTTTTGGATTCCATTTTGACTTGTTGTTTGCTACACTACTGGCCATTAAAATTGCTACACCGGGAAGACATGCAGATGACAAAATGATATTTATTGGACAAATATATTATACTAGAAATAACAATTGATTAAATTTTCAAAAACTTTGGCTGGATAGATCCTGAGAAATTAGTACCCAGAACAACCACCTCTGGCAGTAATAACAGCAGTTATACGCCTGGGCATTGAGTCAAACAGAGATTAGATTGCATGTACAGGTACAGATGCCCATGTAGCTTCAACACGATGCCACAGTTCATCAACCGTAGTGACTGGCATTTGGTGACGAGCCAGTCACTGACCATTGACCAGACGTTTTATATTGGTGAAAGATCTGGAGAACGTGCTGGGCAGGGCAACAGCCGAACATGTTCCCTATCAAGGAAGGTCCGTACAATACCGGCAACATGCGATCGGGCATTATCCTGCTAAAACGTAGGGTTTCGCAGGGCTCGAATAAAGGGTAGAGCCACGGGTCGTAACACACCAGAAATGTAACGTGCACTGTTCAAAGTACCGTCAATGCGAACAAGAGGTGACCGAGACGTGTATCCAATGGCACCCCATACCATCAGGGCAGGTGATGGGCCAATATCGAGATAAATCTTCAGTAAGTTATTTACTTGTCAACAGCTTATCATTCGTAACAGAACTTAATAATTATGAAACACCAAAATTTGTAGTAGAATAGTGCATTAAAATGTCAATAAAATATTTTAAAATATGAAACTAATGGATTAGTTACATCTTTCTTTCCTAATTCCTGCCCCTCCTAGAAAATTAAATCTTTTGAACCGCATGGAGCGGTATCTTGTTTAGTAAGGCACTTAGAGACTATGTTATCATGGTCTTGGCTCATTAGGAATCCTTGTAGTTTAGAAACAAAGCCCAAGCAGAAAGTCTCCAGATTTGGTCTGCCACCTCTACAGGTGTCACTTCATGTTAGAAAACATTGCGTCCAAGACCTATTTTAATAGTGATATTCCCAATAGCGAACACGATTCATCTTGAGCTGGAATGATAAAGAACCCTCTACATTCCGTTATCATAATGATGCTTTTGTCAATCAGGCCATTGTGATATAAGTGATCATGAAGCTCTTGGCACTAATTTTACAATTAATTTAAATAACTCCAGTACAATATAGATATTTTGATTAAATTGTATTTTCTATTTTTTAATTTTGATATATATACTAAAAAGTCCACTTAAAAACACTAGCAGCCCATTTTTAGATTATTTTCAACCGGAAATCAAAATCTTTAATTATTTAACACTTCCACAACCTTATTTCAAAATGAGAAAAATATACTTATCAAGATATCTTTCATAGAAACATTTATTTTTATCAAAATAGTATGACAGCTGCTTATTCATTTTGATAAAACAACAATCCTCTCCCTGCGGAGTCAAAACAAAGAGTCAAAATCGAAAACATCCTCTTTCGAGTTTTGTTTCGCATAATAAAACAATGAAACTACTTCGGAAAGAATTATTACATTATAGAAAACAAATCGAAGGAAAAATTATATTTATTTTGTTATTCAACACAAAATTTCTTAATGGAAATACAAAAGAAAGATAATTCGGCAATTTTCATTTTGCAATTGGCACTGATAATTTAACACTTGGCATTATTACAAGTAGCGTGTTTTTTTTTATTTAAATTATATATATATCTTTACATAGAATAACAGTTCATTTTTTATGTGTCTTACATGAATTCTCCAATCGCTTGAACTTTTATTAGTCACTGTAAATTATTTTATCTTTTAAATTTAATTTTCTCCTACTGCACTCTTTTGACAAATATATACTTGAAAAGGAAAATTTGTTCATTCAATGTTTCATTCAACTTCTATAACGCACAAAAATTTCAGGAAGAAACAAAAAAAACTAATAAAAAATACATAAAACCGCCACTTATTAATATCAAAATAAAAGATATGTATAAATTAATTATCACTACAAAAAATAACAGATAGTTGATCTTAAAAAATTGTTTTAAAAATCAAAATAGTTTAAGCCTTTTATGTGACCATACAGAACATGAGAATAATTGCAAAACATTGCGGGCTAATAGATGAAAGCTTTTGAATGGCATTTGAACATTCTACACAGAATGCTTTCTGGAATGACCTTTCATTGATAGTGGGTAGCATTGTATGCGTCAAAAAAGTTATAAAAAAAAACACTCCGTAGAGTCCACTTTGGTATAAAGAAATATAGAAAACATAATCAAAACATCAATCTTCTAGTCTTATAGGGACTAGTAGCATAACCAAGTTGTTCGGATAGAAAAGTTGCGCGTTTTATTCCAGCTGCCGTTGAATAATGGCTGTTGTGCGTTTCCCCTTTCTGCCTGTTCCTCTATTGGAATGAATGACTGGAAGTTATCCGAACTTTCTTCCTTGTAACTCGTGAATACATCCACTATCTATGAAAAGTCCACGTGGAGGATATTAAAATGATTTAAAACGTCTTCTGAATTTAAGCTACTGTTATACATGTCGAAATATTCATCTTCCGCTGTTCTATAAAGATTCGAATTGTTTTTATGGGCCAATAGTGAAAGTGACAGGGATTTTAAAGAAAATCATTCATAGTAGCTACGTTTACTTTTTTTTCTATTTCACAGAATTCAGAGCAATTATATTGTATTGGATATAAATATATTATCATCAAAATTATCCTATCTATGCGCTGATTTACTGGCTATTGAAAACAATCATCTTCGACTCAATAATTAATATAATTAATGGATTAGCCCCGTTAAATGATATTTTTGGCCTTTTTAAGACTTATGTACATATATTTTTTTTTACTTTTTAGGTTATTACTAGAGTTGTTTATTTCTGTCAACAGAAACTGCATACTTCACACGAAGTTATTAACCATGATTAAGAGAAGTGGTCGATAATTAAGTAAAGTGACATCTTCATCACATCAGCGATGGAAAATTGGACCCTATGGAACATTTGAAATTCATAAGTTCTCTCACTGTTTTCAGCAACATTATCAAATTAGCTACTTTTCTTAAATAAGAACCTATGAAACTAGAATTTTACTGTTATGCATTTTTTCCCATGCTTTGTTAGTTTTCGTTTCTGTCAGCAATTTATACAGTATTATCAGTAGCATGCCTTTACATTTATTAAACATTTATTAATTTCATGCCTGTGAAAATGCAGAACAGTTTTATTGAAGATGAGGAATGTTATGGCGATCAATTAACTAATATGAAAATAATAATGAAGAATTGTAATTAAAAATAGTACGTAATAAAAGTAAAAAGGGCTCTAGAAGGGGAAAAGCAATTTCTAACGATAAAAGTGAAATCACATGATATACAGAAAAGTAATTTTTCTTTGAAAAAGGTATATAATTATCTTTTATTTTCTTTGAAAATGACCAGAACAAAAAGGCATTTAAAAAACAGCTCTTTCACACACACATTAAATGTTAAAAATTATTAAGTTACCTTTTTCATGAACAACAGTGAAGTTAGATTCTTAAAGGAAGTTTGAATATAAACACTGATTAATATTAACAGCAGAATTTTTTTTTAAATTTTTTTTTGTCTAGTGCCAGCTAGGATGGCAATACGGGTGAGCTGCTCCACTTTTCCAACTGAACCATAATTTGGTGAAGAACCTGTCTTCCTCCGTACACAGATGCCCGTTTATAAGGTAGGTGACCATTTATACTGCTTTCATGGAAGGAAAGGACAAAAACAAGAGAGAGAGAATACATCTATGCCCAAACCGGGATTCGAACCCAGGACCTCTCTATCTGTAGTCATGCCGTGATACTAGCCCATGAGATATAAAAAAATAACAATTAGATTAATAAATCCTAAAACTTTGATTGTATGCTTTGGGTATGTTATTGCGTTTCATTTCAAAGTTTCAACCTCCCAAATTAATCTCAACTAAATTAAAAAAAGTTTTCTTTTATACCGTGAGATAAGAATCAAATTTAAATACAATATACTCATTAACAAATAATTTTTGTTAGTTAATATTTCAATGATTTTTCTTTAAAAAAAGTTTCTAAATTTTTCTTAAGCATTTAAAATCCAAGTTCGATCAAATAGTGTTTTCCTATAATGAAATGATGCATATGACATACTCTGCCATCTACTTTTCAAAATGTGAACTACTAAGGAAAATTCTGTTCGGAGAAAGGAACTCTTCTCGCAAAATTTAACGACTGGATTTATGCGTGGATATCAAAAGCAGAGTGCATTCATTCAAATTATCTAAATGCTTTGTTTTAATTACTATTTAAATGATTATCTTAATTACGTAGTACTGCATTCATTTTTAAAATATAATTATATGTTTCATTGTTAACAATTTTATGTTATTACGAATTAATCGTCACTTATTAATTAGCATTAAATATCAATAATTAGCGTCGTACAAACTATTTGCATTTGCCTGGATACTTGGAAAAAATGCAACAAAAGATACCTATTAAAGATTTTTAATAAATGCAATAATATATTGTTTTTTTGTGTTTTTTAAATCAGAGTTAAGAAGAATTTTAACACCAAATGATTTTAAAAATATAATTACTCATGATCTGAAAAAATCTAAATTATAGCTAAAATTTCAAACTTTTATATCATTCTTACTTAAAAAATGAGAAATTATATCTCAAATTTTAAATTTTTAGTTGAAATATCAACGATAAATAAAAGTGTTTAGGAAATGGAACTGCCAGTTTTAGTTGACCAATCAGAATCTTAAACTGTATTTCATACTTCAAATAATTATATTTTTATCTGATCAAACAAACGAATTGTCAAAACAAACAACACGACAACAAATGACAGGTTAAAGTATTCATGAAATCGAACACAATCGCTCTTAGATTAGTAAAAACTCATAATACTTAAACTGCTTTAAAAATTATATACCTCGAATATCATTTCAATAAAATTTTTCGTTAAAAACGTTATATCTATACTTTCTATTACATATTACTTTTTTTATTAAAATATCTGAGTAACAGACTTTTATTTTTCCTAACTTACATTTTCTTCTGTTTGTATACTGTAAACATAATGAAATTTGTTTAAGTGAGCTTATAAGCTTGTGGGAAGTCAAGTCATGGCTTCCAAGTATGGAATGATTTCTTGTTCTAATGCCACTTAAGGCATATAAGTAAAATTTTACAGAAATCTGTAATTTAATGTGAATCGAATCTTTGAATAATTGAACAGAATGTCAAAACACTATCAACTTTGCAGTTTTAAAAAAAAGTAGGAAAACATTAGAATTCTCTAAGTATAATAGAAATGATTATGTTTTATGAGGTATTTCCTTATTTATTGAGTTCATTACTGAAATAAGTAAATAGCTTAAAAATTAGAAAAGAACTATAAGTTTTTTTAAGTTGGTAGATTTTTACTATTTTTCAATATGATTACTTCATTATAAATTCATATTTTTCAAAGTAACTGAAATCCTAATTTTAAGAATATTTCATTTTCTTAAACTATTTTAGCTAGTATGCCTATTGTAACCGTCACAAAGTCATTAATGAAATCTAAAATACCTTATACATACGTTATCACGGTTAAATATATAAAATTCAGTTATTTGATGCTTCTCTTCTCCTATATAGGAAAAAAGAAAACATATGTAATTCATCTTGCTTAAAACAAACCACCCATGGAACAAAAGTAAATAAATTCCTTACAAAAGTATAGAAATAAAACCTAGTGCGCTCCGTTAGTAAAAGATTAAGTTAAAAAAAATTCCTACAGCAGTATAAATTTCGTAAGATTGTGAAAAAATAAATGATTTAAATTTAAGTTTAAAAAAAATAGACAAAGCTAATATGAAAAAGAAGGGAAAATTTTGGAACATTATTTTTAAGTGTAATTCATTTAGTCGTCGAGAAATATTTTCAAGTATGAAAGATTTAATTAATCTTAGTTGAAAATAGCAAGTGTTTCAAAATTGTTTTATTAAAATGTAACTAAAAATTAAAATGTGAATGTATAAAATATGAAGCACTAAAAAACAAAGAAATCTTTATCAACTTAGGATGTGTGTGTTAAGAAATTTTTTTAATATTTCACATTTTATTGATTCGCGTTTTTTTTTCCAATTTTATTAATGCAACAACTTCAAAACTCATTTTATTTGATTTAAGATTCAATTAAATATGTTTAAATATAAAAATGAAAAGTAATTAGAATTTACGCCCATGCAACTTCAACACGATGTCGCAGTTCATCAACCATAGTGACTAGAGCATGGTGACGAGTTAGTCAGTCAGTGACCATTGATGTTTTCTATTAGAAGAGATCTGGAGAACATGCTGTGTGTGTGGTCTAACATTTCTCGTATCAAAGAAGGTCCGTACAATATCGGCAACATATGGTTGTGCTGAAAGGTGTTTTTTCACAAGACTTGAATGAATAAATCCATGAGTCGTAACACTCACGTTGCTCAAGTAACTGCTCAAAGTGCCATCAATGCAAAAAAGAAGAGACTGAAACTTGTATACAATGGCACCCAATACCATCACACCAAGTAATGGGATTGTATGACGAATTAAGCTACCAATGTACGTTCATTCGCTAACAAACACAGATGCGACATCCTGGATTTATTTGAAAATCATCTGTTGCTACGATCTGCATCAACTATCATTTCATCCGTTGAATAAGATCTGTTTTAATGTATACAAACTATTTGTGGCTGAGATAGTTTTAGTAATATGATGCTTCAATACAAGGCAGTTAATTCCCCGAATTCATATTTAAATAAAAATAATTAATATTTTTTAATTCACAATTTTATCTTCATCCATGAATTTTTCTCATATAAAAAAATCCAAAGTTTTTAATTACTTTACAATATGGACAAAATCTTTAGTGTAACCTCAAAAAGTTATCTCCAAAAATAATTTGCTCCAAACTTTTTAAATTAGACATTTTAAACTAATAAATGTTTTGAAGAAAGTCTCGGTCTTTTGTATTTAGTTGTTATTAGGAAAACGCGTTATTTAGGAATACTAAATTTCAAAATGTAAAAGTAAAAATTCAGTTCGAATTTTGTCTCAAATAAAAATAATTAATCACAATAAAATACATACTTGATAAAAGTTAATGTTTAAGTTAAAAATAGACAAAGCTAATTGAAAAAAAATTATTTTAAAACATTAACGTGATTATATTGCATTTATAAAAAAGAATAATTATATAGTTATAAATAATTAGAACTCTATGTAAAAGTTATTAACTGAAGCTAATGATACTATAAAATTAAATGCAATTTATAAGAAAATAAATGTAAAATATTAATAAGTCATTGCAGAAGAGTTTATCACACAAAATAAAGTAAAAAATAATAGAAATAATTACAAATTTGACGTATTTACTTCAAACGCATTACAAAAATATAAAATTGAGTTTTTCTCTAAAAGTATTTAATGCAATTCCACCTTAAATACAGTTCACAGGCTTCAAGTTTCCTTTTAAAATTACTGCATAATACATGCACAGCTCCCAGTGACATTTCACCCTACACTTCCTTTATTGCTTTCTGTGAAATTCAGTCAAATTACGTCGTTTAACATTTCCAAGATTTGGAAACAACTGCGTTCAAAAGTATGTCAATTATCGTGAGAGGCTGCTTGGCTCAATGCACAGACCGAATCTCTTCTAAAACAGCTGCGTACGATAACGACACTTTGTGGCGAGTCAAATATTTATTTTAAGGACCAGTTTTGCTTTAGGATGGAATGTTTTCAAAAATTTCTTTTTTCATACATGCTGATGTTAATTTTAATTCTTTTTTTTTTTTTTTTTTTTTTTTTTTTCAAATAAAAATCGAAGAAAGTTTCTTTATTGGAAAAAGTACAATTTGAAACTGAGACATAATGTAATTCAGGACTAATGATTAATTCAGTCACTATTAGAACAATTTCTTTTTATTAATTTTAAGTACTAATTATATTTTTGAATATTGGAGAATAATTCATGCAGCGTTGCTTATTATAACTTCGTCATGACAGAATTTTGATTTTTTTTTAATCATCGTAAATATTGGAATATTAAGAACATCAAAAATCAGAATTTAGAAAACTACTTTTTAATTAAAGAATGAGGGTCGGATTAAGAGAATCTGATATTTTTTATTGAAAGGAGATGCAGTATAAACTTGACATAAATTACAATTTTATTATTCTTCATTTCTTTTTCTCTCACAAAACAGAAAATATTCTAAAATACTTTACGGAATACATTAGTATTTTATTGTTAGAAAAGCAATAAGAAAACATTTTTGCTTACAAAATTTCGAATCTTCAGGAAATAATTTGCAACTTATCAATTATTCATGCTAAGAAAATAATTATCAAGATCAACAAATAGATGTCAGCTATCTTGCGAATGGTGTTTTTCCTCTTCTAATCATAATACAAATGCAACAACAGAGAGGTAAAATTAAAACACATGGTGCAAGCAGATCAAATATCTGGAATAATGTATGATTTAAGGCTGATAAATAGGCGCACAAACACACACACTGGCTTCTTATATTTCTAAAACAACTTAAATATTCAATATAAAAAAATGTAACGTGAAACTATATTGTCTTTAATCAAATTTCAAAAAATTGTATTGCATAAAAATTTAAATCATAAGAGATATGTTTATAGTTTTTGTTCTCTTCGTCAAATGGTAAAATTTATGAAAAGGCTGCAAATGTGTTTAATTACTAGCGTCTTCGGGCTCAGAGACAGCTCATAACATACACATAAAGATCTCAGTGAAATACACTTTGAATTCACGCGTAGGTATTCTAGGTGATGCTATTCAAATTTATTTTATACTATCGCTTACTCATTTATATTGATCATAATTTTATTATTATTTTTGTTAAAAATTTTGCATATGAGTTACACAATAACTTTGCTTTTAAGCAATTATTAATTTCTTATAATTACAGGCAAACTTTATCCGAAATTATAATTTCACTATGTGAATGACTATTTACTTACTTTCTACTAACTTACTTTCATACGGGTTTCTTTATTTTTTATTAGTGATTAAATAAATGCATTTAATTTTACTCTAAAATATTCTATTATGGAACAACTTTGATATACCCCCCAAAAAATTAAGCGCCAAATCTGGCACTCCCTACGGACTTTTTAGGGTTGCTCTTTCTTATTTTGGTGTTGCTAATTTAGGTTTTTTCAGCTTTTAGGTTTTTGCTGTTGCCAAATTTAGTATTTTCTTGTATTTTGTACCATTTTTTTAGTTACTTTTTTTTAAAGTTTTTTTATGTATTAATTATTTGTACTTAGCGAGAATACATCTTGACGAGAAAAAAGGCACCAAAAATAGGTATTTTGGGTTGGTGAGAAAAAAATGTCGCCAAATTTCCGATTTGGAGGGGGGGGGTAAATCAAAGTAGTTCCATCTATTTATTTATTGGTTAACGGACACATATTGAGGAGAATAATGTTAAGAAATTTACTGAGTTCCAAAACTTCTAGTATATTCAATGTATATAGAACAATGATGTATATATATGTGGATATGTAATTTTTCGTATTAAAGAATGCTTTCCTAAAATTGTGCAATACTTACAGACGCACATGGGTACGGGATTGTTCCACTGACCCCGAACACAAGTGGCGAATCTTTTGCCAGCAAGGTCATATCCGGGATCACACACGAATTTGGCGATCCTGCCTCTGTTCCGGATCTTCACTCTCCCGTTTTTCAACTTGTTTCTGATGTAAGGACACCGACTCCACGCTGAAGAGGAAAAACCAAAAATGTAAATTTTACAAGTATAAATACTACAAAATTATATCAATAATTCATTTAAGAATAAAAATTTGCCAGATTTATTTTAAAATTCTAATAAACTGCGTTTAAATTTTAAATACGACATATATACTTTTACGTGAATTACAATCAGGATATTTCATGAATCATGATTAACTGCTTTATTCAGGCCCCATACAATTGCTTTCAAATTTAGTCAATCAACACATAAGCTACTAAAACTTAATTATACACCATCTCTTATTAGTGTTACTTTTTTTTGTTTCTAATGGCGGGCACACTTGAGTAATTAACCCATTTGCCACAACAAGGCCTGAAACTGCTACTCATTTTATCGTTACCCGGTGGGCACCTGTGAACCAAGTTTTCGCCCTCGCCATACCACGACAAACCCGTTTATAGGGCGGGCCACATTCATCTATCATCTGAGAAAAGGACAAGAAACACAGAGAGAGAGAAAGTACATCCATGCCCGAGCCGGGATTCGAACCCATGCCCTCCCGATCCGTAGTCAGGTAATCTAACTACAAGACAGGGTGGGTGGCTTATTAGTGATACAAGATTCCCGTTATGTTATACTTAATTTTTGTTATTATTTAAACTACAATGTTACTAAAGCATTAACATGCCATATATTCTCATAAATAACACTTATGACAGACATGTAATTAAAATTTAAAAACCTAATTACGTTTATTCTTTTATGAGTGATATGTATGTCAAATGTTTCTTATCTAATAAGAGACATTTGACTAAAACGTATTTGGAATCACAGCAACAATTGTATTATGTTGTCAGAAACGAAAATTCAGACTATTGGGCAAAAATATTTTAATTGTGTATAATTTCTAATACCATTTTATATGTATCAATACCGTAATATTAAAAATAATTCTATGAATAAAGAGATTAAAAATAATTTAAGATCTTAATTCATATACAAGCTATATTTTAATGCTCTTATTAAAAAGTAGAAGAATATATTATTTAAACTGATGTAAAGGAAAATTAAATCATACCTATCATTAAATGAGCTTCAAAGTAAATATAAAACAAATTAGTCTTGATGGCTACTGTTTGTCATTCTTTATATATTTTGAATACCGTATCTGAAACAATCCTACTAAATCAATGCTAGAATTTGGGATGCATTTTAATTGATGTTGAAATAACTGACAGAATTATAGAAAGTAATTTCAACGGTATCAATTTCTAAAGTCATATCTTCTAGCGGGGAAAAATTCAGAAAAATTGTGATTTGCGATAAAAACGATGTTTGCCATTCACTTAGCTTTATTCAAAACATTATTTTCCACCACGAAATAATGTCTCTATTGTTGTTGTTGTTATTATTATTGATGACACTTGGCAACGCCCAGCCCACCCGTCAAGAGACTAGGCGAATGAAGTTAGAGAGAGAGCGTCTTCCGTTTTTGAAAAGAGCACCCTCATTCGAAGGTGGAAGTACGATTTTTGTCTCATAGATGGCAGCACCATCTGATTTTTCCAATTTTTTTAGAGATTGAAATTATGAAGATTCGTAGCCTGGCTCCAACCACTCCCAGAGATATTAACTTGTAATAGGAACATGGAGAACATTGCGATCCGACATATTTTACGTGCTTCATTCATCATTAGTGAACACGACGGATCTTTGGCTAAGCTGGGATTCGAACTCACCACCTAATCAATCAGGCCACAGCAGCCTCTAGAATGGATCGGCAAAAAATAAATCAAATAAGGTGTCAAAAGCTTAATAACTAATTTTAAGTCTGAAATTTTGAAACATTAAAGTGAAGTTCTTCTGTATTCCAATGCATTTTCTATCGGCGGCGTATGAAGAAAATTTAACATTTTCGCACCAATGGTCAAAAACTATAAGTTAACAAAATCAAAAAAATAAATATCGTTCTTTACATAAAAAAAATATATGTGAAATTGAAAAAGGAGAAATTGATGTCTTTTATAATTTTTCGTTACTTCTAATGAACATAGATGACTTCTTCACAAGAGATAAGAAACAACGACATGCCTCCGTTCTTGACGCGAAAACAGTTCCGCCAAACCATAGAAACAATCGAATCATTGTAAATTATGAATAAAAGTAAATGCAAATGCTGTGATTAAAATTTCGAAATCAAAAGTGGCTTTTTTTTTTTTTTTTTTGTTTTAACCAGAAATTAACATACTGATAGAAGTTTCCTTTTAATCCATGCTATTCAATCAGACAAAAATATAGTGATGAGCAAAATAATTATTTATATAGATTTTATATTTAATACTAAGTAATAATACGTACAATACACTGAGTAATAATACGTATATATTACTATGCACGTTATATAATCATTAATGAGCCACTTATTTCCAAAAACACAATATGATAAACAGGAAACTCAGTTAAAAAAAAAATATAAAAATGAAATCATCGTATAACACAAGAAAAAAGTAGTTTGAAATCATTAGTTCCACATGCGAATAAAGAAAAAATAGAGATATGTATAAACCAACAATGACAGCTATTTATAAACTAAAAACAGCATTTTAGGAGAACTAGTGATGTTAATAGTATTAACTTCCTGAAAATTGACAAAATCCAATTAGAAAAGTGCGGAAGTTGCAAAAAAAGTTGTTTTATCTTTCTTTGTAAGTTCGAAAGCAGCTGATTAGTCAGGACAGAAATAGTTGTTCGCTTAACTGTTACATTATTTCACAATCGAAGTATTTTTAATATCAATTCGGAAATAAAAAAAAAATAAATTCTTGTTATTGTTTCTTGTTTTCTGGTAAAACTATGTATTTAAAACCACACTTAAATTAAGATATTCTTTTCCCTTCACATTTCTTGCAAAAAGGAAATAATTCGATACAAAAACAAGTAAACTAAAATGAACATCGCAAAAAAATATTTTCCCTAAATTTTTTCCCCATCAATATTTTTGATTCCCTGTTCTTAGAAAACAACCTGTTTATACAATTGTATTATTCGAATATTAATTTGTTTACTGTTTTTGGTATGTTCTATTTTTTTTTTAATATTTACTGAATCTAAAGTAGTCGTATTTTTCAAACTTGATTGGTGTTCATAAATTGGTAAACAACTTCAAATGAATTTTTTTTAGGAAAAAAAAATACTTTTTGTTTAATTTTTAAAGAAAGCAAAAGATTGCTGAGAATAACAATTGCTTAGGAAAAATATTCAAAAATAATATTTTCTTTATCTTTCCAAAACGAATTTTCTATTTTTTAATGTACAAATCAAAAGAGAAAGTAAACAAAAGTAAATATTGATCTTTTACAAACTAGAATGCTTATTACTTTATTTGAATATTTTTCTTTAGTTATTAAAGGAGAAAAATTTAATGGTGTATTGTAGATTATGTCAAATAATCACAATTACTGTTAAGCATGAAAGCATATATTTCCTCGTACATATTTTGATGACAAAACAAATACCCGATATTTCTAAGAAATTTCTGAAAAGCATTTCATTTTTAATGTATATTAGATTAAAACGATATATCAGGCACATATTTTGCATAATTTCCTAAATTATTCCCAGAACAAGATTTTGAAAAAACGCTTTTCATTGTTTCAATAAAAAAAAATTAGCACATTATTTTAGCTTCTAAAATAGCAAATTATTTTAGAAACTTAAATTTAGAGTTGAATTTTGTAACCTACAAATGTTGAATTTAATTTTCACATCTGTTACCCTATAATTTTTCTTACAAAATAGTATTAAATTTGCAAAATTTTGTAAATTATCTTCGCTGCGCGAGTTATACATAAACAACACATCAAATCAAGAATAAAACTAAAAAAAAAAGGATGATGAAAGATGCACCTATTATTATTTATTACTAAAAAAAATATGATGAAAAAAGATGCACCAATTATTACTTGTCGATTATTAAAATTGGTGTTTTCTTAACGAGAGTTTTTAATAGACTGAATAAATTAGCAGAAAAGTTTCCTTTTCTTTAATAAGATAGTTATCTTTTTAGCAATAAATAATAATAATCATCTAATGAAAAAAATCAGTTTAATAGTACTAATAATTAATTCAAATGCTATGGTAGCCGGTAGTGAAACTGTCCATATTGTTTCCAGAACTAACAGGTCCAATTTTTGAAGTCACAGAAAACTGATCGCTCACAGTGCCTGTGCGCATTAAAAGTTCCGTAAGATTCAATATACTTTCGCTGATATTAAGTGACGTGATGACAGCCAGGTGTCGTCTTCATCTCTTGAGCATGTATCAAAATTACATTGTGATTTGCTGTGCTTAGTCACTTATATCAGCGCATCGGAAATAGGTAATTGGAAATATTGCAATAATCAAGCCAAAGAGACATCGTAAAAGAAAACATTGTTCTTGTGGCTAGGAGGTAGCAAGTTCAATACTTAATTCAACCGAAGACCATTGAAAGTTCTGTAATGTACAATATCCCTTCATTGATGCTACACGATGAAGAAAATGATAGACCTCCTTCACTTGACCGAGGCTAAAAATTAATTAATAATTATTTAGCGGTTTGAGTCGACAGAAGTAGGAAGTCTGAAATGTACTACAATAAACTAACCTTACCTATTTAACAACCTATATTTTATATCATATTTATGAAAAAATCAGTGGTTCTAATGAATAATATTTCATATCAAACAGATATTTTAATTACTTGAAGATATTTTTATATATGTAGAAAGTACCTTAATTTCATTAAAACTATTTGTTTTGCGGATGTTCGTAGCACTAAGTCGTTTTTTTCATGATTGGTACCGTTTTCACATTCTCATTTATTATGTTCTCAATCATTTTATCATCTAATAATTCTTAATAAACATATTAAATCTTAACCCAGATTCAAATAGTTCTGAAGTGAAATTTAAGGAGAAGTAGGTTCGGTTTTGTCGATGTTCATGATGAATAACTTACCTTGAATCAAGTCGTTAGATAAATTTTTGCCTTTCTTTGGTTACATTGTTTTATTTAATGACGCAAGTCAAAGACGATCGCATGATATTAATATCTTTCTTTTTTTACTACATCATTCCAATCATACTTTTATAAGAGCGTTGTTTCTAGAATGTCAATTTACATAAGGTGATTCCGAGACATGATGACTCAAACCAAAAGTATCCTACGATACTTTTACTTTTTCAATAGAAAAATTGTTTTCCTTTTTAACTGATATTTCCTCAATAAAAATGAAAGTGAAATGAATGCCAAATCGGAAGTTAGATTAGGCGAGAGAAATATCCTCAAGTTCCTTTAAAAAATTCTTGATAAACGATTTCTAAAGCTTTCGCCTATTGATAGCAGAAAGTACGCAGATATAAATCACACTAGGATTTATAAAAAAATTATCATTTAATTTCGATTTTAGATTTGGAACGTCTTATTATTCATTACATTTATTAATGAATACTTAATGTTGCTCTGTTATAATTATCGCCAGTTAAAATTCTTCAATGATAGCTTTATATATGAACGATGTTTCTCTTCTATAAAATACAAAATATTATTAAATCAGAAGATAAAAAATAAATACAAGCGAAAATGAGAAAAAGGAAAGCGAGTTCGTAAGAATGAGATTTTCTTATAAATTTAGTTCACAAATATGAAAAATGTCTATAGCGCCCCCTCCTTCTTTCCCCCTGTTACGAACTATCCAATAGTTCGAAAAATCGTGAGTGTTCGCAAATAAGTTAAGTTAGAGGTTTGTAAAAATGAACGTCTACTGTATTTAAATAAAATACATTGCATAATTAAGCTTGGCAGATTTTTGAAATATTCAACTGGGACACCGGTATATTCTCCCCTACCCTCTATCGTCGATCATACAAATAATAAATGACAAAGATATGAATTTTAAAACTTTATTTCCTACACCTTATTATTTATGAGTTACTTAAGAAGAAAAACTTTAAACGAGGAGTAAAAATTTGAATAGTATTTACATGTATTACTTATCTAACACCACACACTTTGGACAGACTTGTCTTTAGAAAGTCTTTTTCGTTAAAATCTTGTAAAAATCTTCATAAGCTAATCCCTTAACAGTAGATTTCTTCATCAAATTATTATCATTAATCCATACATTGCTTTAAAGAAAATAGTCTTATGGTGCTAATGTTCTAGGTAAGCAAAAGGTATACTCAACAATTTTGATCACATAATAAGCTGCTATGTGATCTTTGGAGTGAGCAAACAGCCTGCGCCATTTTTCATCATTTGAAATAATCAAATCTTTGGTAGTTTCTTCTTGCTGCCACTGTTCCCAGTTTGATTGCCAATATATTCCTAAGCAAACACGCATGGCCACGATTGGCGAGACAAGACGATACGATCCCAGTATTGCTTATTAACAGACCAACCACTCTTCTTGGTTTTCACTTTTTATACAGTAAAGAAATTAAAGCCAAATTATTCTAAATAAACCTTCACAGTTAATTATTTTTACATTTTTATTGTCATCGATAAAATCAAATTTCATTTTTACTAGTCAGGACACAGAGATTTTGTCGGAAGCACATATGTATAATCAACATTAAGTGAAATTACAGAACAGTAACCATTAAAAAATTTTAATTAAATTTTTGTAATCCTCTAAAGATGTGTGTTTTATTGTATCTTATTAATACTTAGAATCAAAATAACTTTTGATTATATATATAGAAACAAAAGAAAATAAGCATCGTACTTAAAAACAAAAATTATTTTAAATATAAGTACGATGAATATTTTCTTAATGATCTTTTCTTATGAAGGTTTTTGTATTTTAAATTCTTCAATTAATAATCAGCAATTTGCGGACAATTAATCTAACTTATTTGGCATTCTGATTTTTCCACACTGTGATTAAAAAAAAATTATTTTCTAGTTCAACAATCCATTCCACGAAGCTTTGAGATGTATTAAATTCTAAATTTTTAATATTATTATTTGCGTTTTTCTGATGGAGTTAGGTCACAGCATAAAAATAAAAGAGGAATTAAGAAAAAAAAGTTTCCTTATACATCCTTTGAATTGAGTTTGCGATGCAGATTAAAATCTAATTGAGACCAAAATTAATCCGGTATAACAAAGGATTTCCTACACTTGAGTTACTACTACTTTTATAACAAAGATCGGATTTTAATCCTTATGGAAAATGTAACGCAAATGGAATACAATACCTCATACATTTGTAAGAACCGGGATTTAAAGAATTGCTGATAATAAATGAGTTGAGCTTACCGTTTTTAAGATTTAATTTAAAACAAATTGTTTAGCTTTATCTTTTTCTGCATAAATTTTTCATTACCTTATGTATTTTTAAAACAATTGACGTTTTTGATTACCTTATAATTTTCAAGCATACAGTATTTTACAATTTTAGATCATTTATATTATACTATAAACTCAAACAAAAAATTTAAGTAAACAGAAAAAAAATTAGTTAATAAATAAAAGGAAACGAACTATTTAATTTATTATTTTGTAGAATCAACAAACTAAAATATTTTCTTATTTGAATAAAATATTTTTTTGCAATTGCAGTTTTTTGAATGTACGAAGGAACAAAAAATAGATGTGGAAACAAAATGCAGAGAAAATTAAAGTTTATTGCGAAGTAGAATACAAATGCGTGATTTATAAACTTAAGCTTAAGAACAAGATTGCCACTTACAAAAATGGTAAGAGAAACAATTGAACAAATTACATGTACTTAAAAGGAGTGTCGACTAGGTACAATAACAAATGCAAAGACCAATGATTATCATGATATTTGAAAACAATAGGAACAAAATCTAATTTATATTTGTGACAATATTCCACGTACGCTACCATTTTTCAAGCTAAAATATTAATCACACCTATGAGAAAGAAATATTTTATATAGCAAAACCATGTCTCTCTATGTTCTTACCATGTCAATTGAAAAAAAAAGATTAACAATTTAACTATTCAAATTTATTGAAATTAACTATTTAAATTCTTTGCATGTTAATATGATAGCAAATATTGTTAAAAAATATTGCTTACAAGGGAAAGAATTTTCATAATGGAGATATAATAATAGAATTGCTATAACGAAAAGTATAGAATTATTATAGACAATAGAATTTTATAAATATAAAATTGTTTAATGTTGGATTGTTATTTATGATGTAGTTGAAGAAGAATAACCTTATTATAGTTATTATATTTATAAATTTTCTTTGTACAAAGACAACAAATCTGTTGCTATAAATCTCTTTTAATGAAATTCAAAAAATATAGCTTTTAAAAGATATTTTGCCAGAAATTAGAAAAAGTTACTTTGTACATAAATTTCATGTCATCTCATTTTATTCTAGTTGAACTTAGAAATAGGGATTATAAATAGAATTCATAACTAGAGAATGAAGAAAAATAATTCTGCAATTAATGAATAAGTATTACATATCAGACTTTTATCTGCAAAATTCTATTTATACTTAATTTCTTTTTTATTCTTAATATTAATGAAAACGAAAGCCATTATCCACTTTTATGGTTTAAAATAGAATACATCTCAAGAGGAAAATTAAATATTAAAAATGTGTCATAAATATCTTTTCCGATTAAATTTTTACGCCTGTTCTTGAAATAATATTATTCCCTTCTGATTAAATAAGCAGTGGGATTCTCTACTGTAGAAATAATCAAAAATGAAATATTTCGTATGTTCCTTAAAACTCATGAGACTGGTTTATCACTTCACTTTTAATTTTATTTCACGCATCTGAAATTGCATTACATTCTTTGAAATGACTGAAATGAAAATATTTTGGCAAATGAGAAGCATTTATTCTTATCTTACATTTTTATAGAAATAAATTGGGGAAAGTAGAAGAACAGCGTATTTTAAACAATCTTGATATGAGATATTATTATTCATTCGATAAAAATATTGTTTATGGAAGTGAAAAATATTATTTGCACATCCAGATATTTTTTCAATTTTTAAAGGACAAATTCATTTTAGGGTATTTGTAAGGTGTGCTTATAGCAAAATGAATTTTTAAATTTATTGTGAATTGAGGATAAAAGACTATCTGTTTAACAATCTCAAAATACTGTAGATCTCATGGCTTTTTATCGTTAAAGCTTCATTAAATAATATGTATAATGAAATAGAGATGTGATAAACTAATGAGAAAAATGTAATTCTAGTCCAAAAGGTAGTAAATTCGATTCCTGACCTAAGTGAAGATCTTTGATCTGAAAAGGCTTTAACTCTTTAAACTTCACCCATTAATTTTTAGTAACTGTTTTCTAATATCTTTCCGCTGGTGTGGCGTGAAAATTGAGATTAAAGTAACAGCGCAGTCATTGATTGGGTCAGTTGGCCATAATTTGAAAATACAAGGTGGTTGGCAAATGGCAATCAGAAATAACCAGTCATGAATATACTAAAACGAACAAGTAAATGTGATTAAAATAAATGCGTTTATGGTGAAAATGTGTTGTAGGTCCTCTGCTTGGCGTGCTTTCAAAAACGCCGATGACATGACAAAAATTCGTCCTCTATTTCAAAGTGAAACTTAATTAGCGACCAATGAAAAGTCAGAAACAAAAGAGAAATTAATGAAAATGTAATTAAGCGAGAAACGCTTCAAATTCATGAGTTGGCGAAGTAGGGGATCTAAGCCGCAAATTAACCGTGTTTGTTTATTTTGTATTACGTTTTATTAAATTTATTTTATAATAAAATAAGTGTGTTCATTTTATTGTGTTAATAAAGAAATAAATGAACAAGTAATAAACGCATATAATTTGTATATAAAAGTTGCACTAGAACAATTTATTGAAATATTAACAGCTTTGTAACAAAATCTTAAAAACAAGCTCTCCAAGACAACTTCGAATTCAAGTATTTAGCAGCATCCGAGTTATTACTTCGCTATTTTTCTTTCAAAAAGAAAATACAGCAAAATTGAATCCACTTAACGTCAGAAGACTATTATTTCTTAATTACAAATCCACATACATCAAATTTAGAAATAGCTATAACAAAATCATTGTTAGCTTCAGAGTAATTTAATTTTTGATAATATCTTACAATTTATTAATAAATAAATAAATTACATATAAAAATATTGAACAAGTAGTTGAGTTACAGCTGTTTCTATTTGACGCTGATGATTAATAACTATTAAGTTAATTAATCAACAGCAACTATTAAAACAAAAGTTTTTATAAGGCTTTTACCAATGATTACATATTGTTTTTTACTGGATATTTTTATAGATGGTGATACATAGTTATATGCTACAAGAAAGGATGTTCTGTAAATCACTGATCACCCACGTCAATAAATATTTATAAAGATGTCTTAAAGAAAATGTATTTTTATAACAATTCTCTTACACATAAAAGGAAATTTTTTTCACTTGTCACTGTGTAGGTAGATGGCAAAACAACTAAAAGTCCTTTTAAGTTTATGAGTATACGCTAACTTTTTCCTAAAGAATGACATATAATAATGATGGGACAAATTCACGTGAGCAATAAGGATATCTAGTGATGTGTTCTCAAGCACCCATCTTATTTGAGATATATGTCCTGAAAAGGGTGATTAAATATTCGTTTTCCATTATTCAATAGCATATGTGATTATATCTGTGACCGTCTATTAAAATATCGTTGGTTCTTATTCACTTAAGCCACAGTGAGCTTTTTATTTTATTATCATCTCGCAGTGAACAGATTAATTGCTGTAGGCTGCTGTGAGACTTTAATACCTATACATATTATAAGAAGACTTTTATAGAAAAAAGACAGCATTCACGTATCCCAAGCTAGGAAATTCGGAAAATTCCTAAGAACCCATCCAACAAAAGAGTATGCAGAAAGAGAAGCATGCATCTCTCGTTGAACAGAATTCAAATGGAACCAGCGATTTTCTATACTAAAAGCATCATATTACTTGGCCATCAGTTAGTCCTCTTTTTTTTCAATTGTTATTTTATCCTTTTTCTTTTTATCATTTCAAATAGAGCTCCAGTGGCATCTCCCATTAAGACCAGCCAAATGAAGCATCAATTGCCGCTGGCATTGATTGGGGGGGGGGGTGACCACATTTATCCGTCACTGGTTTGCTGGAACTCATGGGGACGGGTCCGCACAAATCTGTGACGTCCAAATCCTTCCACTGGTGTGGCGGGGATGTGGAGAGAAGGATGCCAGCTCAAACGGACCTTGTTATGTGACTGTGGTTCAAAATTATGATGCGCTTTGTATTCTAAAACCCGTTAACCTTAAGGTACAGTTTGGGGCTCGCCTGCACTGGTAATAAGTATCACTTCAAATAACCACATGAAATATAGAAGAGTTATAAATAAAAAATAACAAGTCTTTGTTTTAAGTTATTTGACAATACGTATGAAAATATATTTTCCTTTAAATTTATTTTTTTTTTTACTGAAGTCAATTTTTGTGTTAAATATTGTAAATTTATTCTCGTGTGTTAAAAATTAAGAGAAAATAGTAATCTATTATTATATAGTTTATTGTTATTAATTCTCTGCAGTAGCGAATTTAATTTTTTTTTTAATAAACTTTGCTTAATTAGGAAAAAAACATTATCACATTTAATATATTGTTAGAACTTTGAAAACTTATTCATTGCATTAGATTTCACCTTGTTAAGATAGAAAATAATATTGTTTCAACTTAAAACGCCTTTTTTCCTCCAGAGAATTTTTGAATTCATAAATTTCTAGAATATGAAATATCTGTGAACGGAGAAGCAAACGGTAAAAATTTAAAACTGATGTAAACAATTATCTTATGATTTATAAAGTATTAAATTTATCAATTTTGAATCTCTGTAAGTAACGTGTCTTTGAAAAAATTAAGTAAAAGAAAATGTTCTTCAAAATTGATAATATTTCTCTGATAATTTGAAATTATCAGATATATATCAAAACACGAATGAAAATTTAAAGCTAGAAAAATGTATTTCTGTACTCGGAAATAAGCTTTCACGCGTTAAAGAGCAAGTGAATACAATCTGTTAATCTCACACTCAAATGACATTATCGAAAGCTATGCGTTAACCTCACACTCAAATACCGCAGATGAACAAACAGCTGTGGAAAAAGATCCCATTTCGTTTTCTTATTCCACTTCAATGATCCTTCCTTAAATACTTAAGTACAGACAAATATAATTTTGAAATCATTTTTTCTGATAATTTATTCCCCTCTGCAATTCACAAAGTATAAATTTTGACTGGGCAAATAAAAAAATATCCCCCATCATTTTCTTAATCCATATTCTTTTTAACAAAGAAAAGTTTTTACGGTTCTATAGTAATTTTCAAGAAAAAAAAATGGCTGATTATCTTTTTGGGAAGGAGATAATATTTTTACTTCCTTAACAAAATGATGTCTCAAAAAACATATAATTTACTTAATGGCTGATCTTGAGAATAGAAAAAGAAAAATCATAAAGCGTAGTCTCAAGAAATTGGGGGGACTTTTTTGCAGGCAATCATCTTTACTTAATCAAATCGCTGCCACCACCACCACCCCTTCCTTAAAAAACTTTAATAGCAAAAGTTTTGTAAAAATAATGGGGAAAAGCGGGAAAGATAAAGATCTTTAGTACTGAAGTTATGGTGGTTCTGTTCTGTACACCCCCTATATCATCGCAAGCATATTTATTTTTGATTAAATTAAGGAGTCGTGAACCTTTTAAAATAACACTATATCTTTACAAGCCGCCTGTTTTCTTAAATTTCTTCACGTTGAGCTGTTTATCTTTGCCCGGAAATTACCTCTACGCGGTTATTATAACTTTTGGAAAGTCATATGCAAAGATTTCGAAATTAAAATTTTAGCAGCTGAATTATTAGCAGAATATATTATTTTATTCTTAAAACAGAAATATTTAATATTTTCTGTATGATTTCTTTCTTTCAGTTATTGTTTGCTAGAAAATGCTTGAATAAATTAAATTTCCTGTTATTATATTAGCTCTTGACAAGCAACAACTGCAAAATTTAATATTTTATTTCATTTCTTGAAGTTGCTCTTTTTGATTTTCACTCCCATCTTACAATCTTTACATTACAGAAACATCATTATTTGGCTTCTTACACTTATTTATGTCGGCTTATGGAAATATCGATATTTAATTTATTTTGTAATACAACTATCTCAGATGTATTTTAAAATTGTTGGTTATCAATTTATAAGTGTATAGCTTTGAAACTTGTTCAATCAATTTATTTAGTAATTCTTATAAACTAATAACTGGTAAAGAATCTTTTTCTCTTTTAAAATAATTGTAAAAGTAAGTTTATTAAATATCTATTTAAAATCAAATTTAATCATATCATTTTGATTTTAATTATCAAATTTAATTCTCCACACAAAAAAATATTAAATTTAAATTTAATATTATTTTTTTATAATTTAATATTATTAATTTAAAAATAACAAAATAAAGGTGTTAATTATTTACTTGAAGATGGGGGCATAACTTGAAAATTTAAAGGTATTTTGAATAAAGTATAAGATTTAGAAAATGCTTTCATGTTATATTATTAAATGACGTAAAAATTAAACTCAATCGTTTGTAAGTTTAATCTGTGAGTCTCAATGTTGTACAAAATTCAAATAATTTATCTGTTTTATCAAACATTGAATCCCATTCTGTAATAAGTTCTTATACTAAACAAGAAATTGAAAAGCGGTTGTTAATTCCTTTATTATTATTCATAGAAATAGAATAGTAATTATTTAATTTCTTAGTGATTAACAGTTACGCTCTGTTACGTAATCCACAGTTACGTATATTAGATCCGAATTTGGTTCTCAATTTATATTCCATTGTCAGTTTTTGATCGAATTCAAAATTGACTTTCGCATTTTTAAATTCAATCAAACTGACAATTTAAAAAAAATTTTTTTAAACTGTCAGTTTGGTCAAATGTTAATAAAAATGTTATAAAAACAAAGTATGTTAATAAATTTTATAAAAATAATAATGTTATCAAAATTTTTTTATTCAATGTTATAAAAAAAATTTTTATGTTAACTGTAATTTAAATAAACTTGTTAGAGGAAATGTTATAAAAAAATTTTTATAACATTTCCTCTAAAACAAGTTTGCCATTATGTATACTTTGTTGCACAAATAAATAAATAATTTAAATGTTTTTTAAAAATTTAAAAATTTTCTTGAAAACTGCTTAAAATAAAATAAACATTAGTTTCTTCCTTATATTTTGAATATCTCAATATTCTTCATTTTGAACAATAAAGCCAATGCTGCTCTATCAATAATGTATGTGTGTGTGTGTACCACTACTTTTTACTCTAGAATTTCCGCATCTTTAAGTTCAAAATACTGTCTTCATTTTCTGAGCTGTATTTACTGGAAGAAATTTAAGATTTTAATATTTAAGATCGAGTTGTTGAGTACTTTTTATAACTAGAATTAGCCCTTTATTCAAAAAGGTTATTATTAAAAGTTCAAATATTTAAATATGAATTGTTATTTCAATTTAAATATCTTGATAAAATTTCTCATTTCTAATTCTCATTCTAATTAATATTAATTTTCCAAATTGTTTTATTGAATAAATAAAAATATACTTAAAATGCATTGACTAGAATATTATGTAAATCTAATTAGATAATAGAACTTTATGGAAAATTATTCTTTGTTTAAAAAATTATTATGGTTTATTATTCAAATTCGTTAATTCAAAAAAAAATTATTCTATAATTGTTTAAAATAATATTCTGTGAGCAACTGTATGTATGAAGCGAAAAAAATCAAAAAATGTTTTGAATTTAAACATCTACCTTATTGATATTCTTCTCACTCTAAAGTATCCAGATAAAAAAGGCGTGCCTAATTGTTAGAATAACAAATATTATTTTTTAATTCCGTTTGCTTCTTTTTCTCAATCAATTTGCACAAATAACTCACAAAAACCGTTGGCTTAAAAAATCAATTAATTCAATAATACAATTTTGTGAATCTTATAATATGCTTTAATTAATAAAATTTTAATACAATTATTTAAAAATTTAAATATTTCTCCCTTTCTTAATTTATCCATCACCAAATATATATATATAATTTTTTAAATAAATATCCAGAATTATTTCTGGCACGGAAAATTAAGAAGCTAATATTTTTTATACGAGTGAATTGTATGATTGTAAATTGTATTTATTTAACATTCGCTTATTCTGCAATGACAGATGTAATTCTTTTAAGAATCTCGGTGAAAAGTAGATTTCTTACTCTTTTACACTTCATCAAAAAAGCTAAGATTATCTCTTAGCTCTTTGGTTAATCACTCTGATGTACGTGAATTCGATTTCTAACTGTTTTATCAAAACATATTTGTCAATAGTATTTCATTTTCAATGAAAGTAATTAGTTTTTAATTTCCTTTTTTTTATCCTAAGATATTAGTCACAAATGGACTTCAATAAAGAATAATTCGCTTCTAAATCATATGCATATTGTTAGACGCTCTAAAATATTAACACACATTTGTCTTTCCTAGGATGCATTGTAAGAATTACAGATATCACCAACAATCAAAAGAGCAGTTTTAATTTAATTAAATAGAATTCATCTGTCTAAATTACCCAACAAACCAATGGGCGAGTATTAGACTATTTAAACTCGTACGTTTACAAAAAAGGTTAGTAATTATTAATAAAAACTAAATTGGAAACCCTTTCTATTTTGATCACAATAATGACATATTCATTAACTTAATTATAAGAGATTTACTCCTAAGCCACATTTTCCCATCTTAAAAGCACCCCAGAGTTCTAAGATTAGAATCATGGGGATTATTTGAGTGAATTTATGGATTATTGGCACATATAAAGACTATTGGCAGAATGAACTTTTTAGGACATAATCGGAAAAATGATGAATAAAAGGACTTAATATAAAAGAGAAACGATGATTTCTATTATACTCCATGGAAAACTCACATAATAAGCTCCTATATGGTTTCTTTTAACTAAAATATATATATAATGGTATTTTCTTAGAACAATAAAGATCTTACTTCCAAAACATAAAGTATTAATCAATTAAAATTTTACAATTTGGTTTAATCGACTCTAAAATAACTGGGAAATGTTAAAATTTAAAAGTACATGACTTGAATAACTTTATTAGTAAATTTTAATTCATCCTTCAATAGGTTTGTAGCGGGGCATATGAATGTTACTGCTGATTACAAACTCATAGTTTTCATGAAGACCTAACCTTCAAGTGAAAGTTGAAGTTTCATGATCATTTTCCGTTTATTTTTCAAATCACGGTAGTTTCTATAACGCTTAAAAAGATTCACATGTTGATAAAAATAGAATTTTAATGAGGACAAACATTGTTCAAGTAAAACATTAGTTTAACAGGTGTTGTTTAGAATCTCCTCCTTCAATACAAATAACAAAAAAGCAATTTTCTGATTTTAAATACGACAAACACTGATACTGCTAAATGTTTTCGCCGCTATACATATCAGTAATAGCCAAAAACATTAAAAAGTCCACATAAATTTCTTCAGTTGTAAATTGAAGTTTCGTGAGATTGCTGACATCTTAGATATCAGAAAGCAATATAGTGTCCGTTTTACATGAATGAGAATTTAAAGAATCTATGAGAAAACTTTAAAGTGATAAATACTTTTCCTTACAGTTAAGCAAAATTAATAAATGATTGACAATTCAGACTTATGTTTGGAGCGGTTTTAGAGAAATTGAATTTTTTTCACTTTGCATTTAGCAATGGATGAAACACTTAAATCCAGCACTTCAATCACAATAAAATCGACAGACAGAGTAAATAGCAATTGGCAAAAAGCACCAAAAGCAACTAAAAATGGCATACTTGCTTATTTTAATTGTTAACTGAATTCCTAATGTAAACATGCTGTTTCAGAAATATTTTCGAAAAAGATATTTTTTACAAAAAATGTACAGTTTGACAACGATGAATTTTAAAATAACATTTTACTTTAGAAAAATGTTTTACTATGAAACAAACAAATAATAGTAAAACTAAACAACTGGGCTGATTTTTTTTTTTTTTTTTTTTTTTGAAAAAACACTACACTTTTAAATTAAAAAAAAAATTTTCTTATATTCAGAACATAGGAAGATTAATCAAAATAAATCATTCTGAAAATCATTAATATTTTACCTTTTGATATTATAAAAGAGTTTGAAATAAATAATTACAAATTCAAAAAAAAGTTTAATTATTTTTTAACAATAACATGAAAAATAATAATATCAAATGAAATTCTTCAAACTAACGGCAAAAACGGTATGCAATTCTTAAATATCATTAAATTTCTTCTTAACTTAATTTTATATAAATAAAATATCACATTTTTCTTTATTACTAATTTTGACGCTTTGTGCGTAACGCGTATATTCGAACTTTTTCTGAGATTTGCCTAACCATAAATTAAGTAAGATTTTTACGAATTGTGTGTGTTTGTTTGTTCGTTATAGACATAACAGTATAATTTAGGCATTTTATTTCGAGGCAGATTTTTATAATATGAGTATGTGTTTAAAATAAAAACTATAAATAATTTTAAGATATTTTAATCCAGGGTATTCCAGTTATCTTTATATTTTAATAAATTTTATTGTTATATGAATGTGTATCTCAATAATTTAGGATTGAACATATTTCTCTTATAATGAATAATTTCACGAACAAAGTGAAACTTATTTAAATACTATTTCGGTTCTAATCAAAAAATTCTAAGCAAACATGCAAAGTTTGAAATTTCAAAAAGAATTAATTATTAATCAGCAGCAAATCATTCAAATATATTGTAACAAATAATTTATTTTATTTGTTTTGTTAAAAAATATTTTTTTATATTTGCAATAACGAATAATTCGAGATAATGTCGCATCATATTTCTTAGCTCATAATGGAATTTTTTTTAATAGGGAATCAAAAATAATTTCTAAATGTTAATAGAAATATTTTGTTGCTGGTTGTCATTTCAACACTTTCTTTTCTTTCTGCCACCTGAAAGTCTTCAAGTTTTTTTCAAATGTCGATGCTTTTTTCTTGGCGGGAAAAATTACCGCCAAAAAAATGGAATTCGAAATTATCAAGACTTCAAAAAATATTTAATAAAAAAATGTGATGCGATGATTATTATTATTTTAAAATATGATTAATTAGAATGTCATTTTAAAAGCTTTATGCTACCATTATTCGTTTAAAATATGGATGTAAAACATTATAATTTAAAGGACAAAACAAAATTATACAAAAACATCAAGACAAATAGCTGTCAAATATGTAAGTAGCATAAAAATTCGAGAATATATATATATTATATCTGTCGTGTGATTTTGTCTGTCTTAAATTATTGTACAATTAATTTTATTTAAAATTTATTTATTACTTTTAAGTTATTACATGCTTTTAAGATAAAAAGTTTATTTCAAATTTTTAAAATACATAGATAAATGTCATAAAAATTCAGTGTTAATGAGAAGTTATATTTTAAAACAGTTATTTTAAGAAAAAAAGTTATTTCCCTTTTATATTGTTAATACAGTAATAATGTTGATAAATTAAAAATTTTATGAATTGTCAGAAAAAATTTATAATTTTAATTCAAATTATCTTAATAATTTATAAATTTATGATAATTCAAAATTTATTATTTTTTAATTTTGTTAAAGAATTTCTAAAAATTTATGTAGAAAAATATTATTAATATAAAAATATTAAGAAATAAAAATAATCTTACGTGAATCATCATCATCCTCATCTAGATATATTGATGAATTGGAACAGTGGCATATTATGGCAAAAATTACTAACACAAATTCTATACAAAATATTTTATCCATCAATGCTTTGTATCTATTAGTCGCACATATAATCCAATTTTTATGTGTATATTCTTGTAACAAGTTAACTATTCACTGCTATCTAGTATAATTGTTACCAAATCAATTCATACGTAACAATAAATCCAACGAACTACATGAAAAAGGAAGTCTACAAAAAAGTTATTGTATCTGGAGAAACTTAATAGTGTGTAAAAAGAGGTTTTAAATTATCGCCAGTGCAAAGTTGCAGAGGTAGCGTATCGAAGAGACTGGAAGTGGTGAGGAAACATCCCTTGCCAAGGCGTAGAAAGGGACGGATATCCGGTCAGGAACTAAGTGACTGATATTGAAAAAGGAATGTAAAATATTGTTTTTCAGTTGGAATAGTCCTTGCTTAAATGAAGAATAGCCATTCTCAAGTACTATTTAAAAAAGAGATTTATTAAAATTCAAGATACAAAATATCATCGAATCTGAATGTATTTACACAAATTCGAATCTCAATCTAAAAGATCGAACATTTTTAGAAGAATTTACTATCATCTAGTAAGGTTATCCACTAAAAACCAAACTAAATAATAGTGTAATGTTTTGTAAATTAATTTATTTTCAAATGAAATATATATTTAGAAAATATGTGAAATAGATTACTTTCTTTCATGCAAAGGTTTCTAAAATACTTGAACTATATTTGTCTTTATTTCTTGTTGAATTTAATGAATGATTGAAATATGGAAATCTAATATTTTATAAATTTATTTTATTTAATGTTTTAATTGCAAGTTATAGTAAAATATTTAATACATTTAAAAATTGAGGATTCGATGAAGATTTCTTCGGACATAAACTGCGAATACATCAAAACATTAGTTTATTAATTTTCTCAGCGTTCATATTAGTATCTGAAACTAATGTAAATTATTCAAAGCTTTCTTTAAGAGAAGTGTATATTTTATGATTTTTTTAAAATAAGTAACAAACAAGTGCTGAAGTGAAGAAAATATCAGGAGAAACTATTCAATTATGACGTCGTGTACAGCGACTTCATAATTGGCAACACAGAGTAACCAAAACTATTTACATAAATTTTAAAAATTCATAATTAAGAATGTTACAGAAATAATTAAAACAATTTATAATAATCTGCAACTAGAAAATTTTGGAAAATACTTTTTAGTTTTATTTGGTGTTGATGTATAATTTTTTAAGGAATTTTTAAGAAAAAAATCGGGTTAAATATTTCTCAATAAAGTTAGATTTTATTTTCAACTTCAGGTTTTGCTACATTTTACTTAAGTAGAGGTTCAATATCTAATCTTAAAAAAATCACTAAAAAATATAAGAGCCTATTTCTTGACTCATTTTTCCTTTTCAAATATATGCTCCTTGGAAAATTCTTCATATCTTTATTAAGATGGTAATTGTAGGCATATTTTTTTAATAAATCCAAATTTTCCTCTAAGAATTGCATTTATTTATGTTACTCTATTTGGCGTGGTCTCTGCTTTCCATTTAGAAATTTCATTATTAACTAATTACCTTACATTTTATCATTATTTCCTGATAAATGCTTCGGTAAATTCGAATGCAAAAAAAAAAAAAAAAGAACACTCATATTCAAGAATTTCTACTCTCCATATTCATATTTGCATGATCATTTTAATAATAGCATGTAGTTAATAACATCTATCTCTAATTTTTTTTTTCTTTAAGATGACATTACGTTATATCACTAATGAAATTAACGAAATTAGTTCATTCGATGTGATTACATAATTTCTAGCAAATTAATTTATGTATGAATGCATCTAATGTCAACAAAAGCCAAGCAGAGAATTTTGGAATTCATCAATATTCTGTTTACATTAATATTACCTTTTAATCCCTTAAATAAAGTTGTAGCATTTTAGCGACATTTTTATACATACTTTAAAAGGTTTTAATGTCATTAATGAGCATTGTGTTGGGTTTCGTCTTCTGTGGTTTTAAATTCATGGCGATTAGATTTGTTTGACTGTTAACATTGCTTTTAGCATTTAATCTATTGGGGGAGAAAATGAGCTTCCTTGATTGCTGATGCGAAAGTAATTTACCTTCACTAAAACAGTTTTAAATAAAACAGGCTATGATAAATTACTAGAGTTAAAAATTATTTTGATTTGCAAATGAAGATTTAAGTTAAACATTGATAGTAACGAGCTGTAGTTTGAGAGAACGACAACATACACTCTAATGCAATTCTTGGCTGGGGCTTGTGAGAGCCCATTTGATAGAACATTTTTAATTTTTCTTGTCTTTTTCAGAAATCTATTTGTTGAGAAGATCCATAAATACAAAATATTAGGAGGGCTTAATGGTTTTGGAAGAAAGGTGACTACTTGAAAATCGACTTCCTCACCAGATCACGGTTCAAAATTATGAAGTTTTCGGCATCGTTTTACGGCTTCGTTAATCTATCATGTTACAACAATTAATGAAGTTCTTAATTTATTTAAAAAAATTATATAAATAACTCATAAGATAACAGTAATCTAACGATTGAAAAATGCACTTAATCAACTAGTACACTAAATTAAGTTTCATAAGCTCCATGTTACAGGTAAAAGAAAGAAAAAAAACATATAATTCCAATTTTCACCATTCGAATTGATAAAATGATAAATAAAGCTAATATTGTTAACTTAAAACAGAAAACCATAAAGTTTTATGAATATTTTCAAATGCCAATTGAAGAGAGAATAAGTCAACATAAAAATTGTGAAATTTGAAAAGGAAAATATTATTCTCCGGGGCAGATGATAAAATCACCAAATGGAACTGCCATTTCCAATAATTGACATTAACCATTACATTTTTAAACAATGCTAAACACAGTTAATAATTTTAAAAATATTCATAATATTTATTTGTTAAAAACCTCAAATGATTTTTTAAATGTTCACGTCTTTTAAGTAAAATTTGTTACAAGAAATAGTTATAATGTATTTATTAATACAAATATGAACATCAAACACATCAGTTCAGTGACATTTGCAATAACGAAATAAAGTAGTAGAAAATATGTTCAAGTATGGTTAGAAAGAACAAAAATAAGATTGTCTCCATTTACCATCCACATATTCAAGAAAATCATCCATTTAATATAAAATGGAAAAAGTTGCCGAAATATTTAGAGATAGAATTTAAACAAGTGACACAATCTTCCTCTCTCTCAATATTATTTTGCCAAATAGCATAAAATAATTAGAATGTATCTTTCTAAAATGCTAATGTTTACAATTCAAAGACGTTTTAAATATATTACCTCTTATGATACAATGACCGACATAAAAAAAATAGCTGTTTTCAAAAGGGGCACCATTATGAAATAGAATGTCATTAAAAAAATTCTCTTATTGTTCGAAACTAAATTGAAAATTATGTATTTGATGATTTTTCATGTCATGATTCAAATTCCTTAATCTCTGAAGGAAAAATCTTTTAAACATTTTCCTTCATTTTTTTATTTCTAAAATAGCTCCAAAGCACTAAAAATATGTTAAGATTATTGTTTCTGCTCGTTTCCTTCAATTTTTAAATGTATTGTGTTATCAAAGTTAAACGAAGCAAAACTTTTTTCGATGCAAAATGAAGCAACCCACAGTTAAATCAAAAATATATTTTTGAAATGTAGTTTGAACATGTCCTATCTAAATACATAAAAAGAAAATTTCTTTTAGTACATTATAAATTCAGGCTAAAATTATATCCCCAAGTACACAATGAAACAAAATACATAATAAAAACAATACATGCAGGTTTTATAATGAAATTTAATAGTTTTTTGTTTATATTAATTTTATATATAAAAATTTATCTTCTTTTTTTCCTGGCAACATCGGGTAATTTTAACGTAATTGCATTTCCTAAGAGTAATGTAAGAATTATTCTGTTACAAATATAGAAATATATATAGGCTTTTAATAATTAGCTTTGACTCTAAAACTAAAGAAATTAATTTTCAACTAAATTACTGAAAAAAGTATTTAATCACATACAAATACATTTTACTGTTTAAGAACATGATACTTAAATTATTCATTTCGTAAATTTTATTTATTAGTTCATAAAACAAATTATTAAGAAAATAAAATAACTTAATAAAGTAGAATAACTTTATAAATTATAAAGTTATTCATTTTAATTTTCCGTTAAACTGTGTCACAATATATCGTATTTTGATTAAACATTTGCCCAAATTATATATATATATATATATATATATAGGGATATTATACATAGGATATTTTCGCAAAAGGAAAAAATAAGCTGCAAAAAACTTAAGTCGATATTTCGGATACATAACTCGACAGGGTCTATCAGTCAATATATTTTCTCGCCAAGCGTGAGTTATTTTCAATAAGTTGGCGAAATATTGACATTTCTTTCGGGTGAGCTGCGTCTACTCTTTAATTAACATGTGAGAGGGTTCGGGGTCATGGCATTTCCTATAAATCCTAGTTCATCAAAATGAAAACAAATGATCCTTTCCTTTTGACTCCTCAATCCTCCTCAAGCATTAAATCTCGTAACCCTAGATGCGTAAGCTGGAGAGATTAACTGTTGCCACACAGAGAATACTTATCCTAATAGAATTAAATTCAAAACATTCAGCAGTTGAAATGTAAATGCAGCATGCAAGATTTAATTGTTAGTCATTATTTGAATACATTAAACTGAGCAGTAAAGATCATTTTAGTCAACATCTATTGATAAAAGGTTTAATTATTCAAATAAATGTTTGTAATAATGGACAAATGCATGAATCATTTTATTTTTAAATTAGATAGACAATAATTGAAATTAATTTAGGCTTAAATTAAAGATTTAAACAATATAAGCTTATACTATTTACAACAGAGATTGTCTTTATAACTCTTTTAGTCTTATATCGTAACATAGTATAAAACCCATGCACGATTTTTTTAATTAAAAGTAAAAATAAAAAAGGTACTTTTAAGTTTTTTAGGAAACTTTTATACTTTGCTTATATTTTAAATGAGGACCAATTTTACTTACAATATTACTTCATTTTTAAAACTATTTAATGTAAATTAAATATGAGAACAATTTAAATAAAATAATGTATGCCTATAAATAATAGAAATTATTTTATTTACAGTTACTCTTAATCAGTTTTTCTTGATATCATTGTTTATTAGTATGATTTATCAAATAATAAATATTGTATTTATAGAAAAATATTTTTCGTAATTCATTATTTCATGTATAAAACTTGAAACTCATACGTAATCCTTGTAGTTATGAAAATTAAACATTGAAAATGAAACAACACTTCCTAACCTTCTTCCTACTGAACAATTTTCGATAAAAAACTTTCCTTATCTATTATTCTTAAACAACATAATGCAGAAAAGTACATCAAATAGATTATTTAAGTGAAAACAGGAAAACACAAGAAAAAAATTTGCACTGAAAAATGTTATATCCTTTGGGAGAATATTTGTACTTTGATTAGATTGCTGCTTAACAAATTCTTGTCAACAATTCGAAACAGAACAGTGATTCCTTTTCTGGCATTGTAGAATTTCATTTTCAAACAAATGCTTCTTTAAAATAAAATCTCAAAACATTTTCGCATGATTTCTTTATTGATGTTTTTATAGCTATTGGTGGAACAAATAAATAATAAATGAAAAGAAACAGTGAGAATCCATTAGACAGAAGTGTTGTTCTTTTTGTGGAATGCTAGAAAATTATATACATGTCCTAATTGAGAAACGTTGTACTGAGAAGGAACTTTAAACCTTAGTTAAATATAATATCCCTACATTGGTGTGGAGTGAAAGTTTGATGTTGATAGTGCCAGATCAGGTATTGATTTTGTTATTGGCAGTGTCTCACAACTACGAAGAGGTTGACTAAATTATACTTTAGTCGATAGATGAATATTTAATTGCGTTATCCAACTGTCCACTTTGACAACTAAAATCTCAGTCAGCGCCTTGCACCGTAATTTCGAACCATATCCTAATGACGAAGTTGATTCCTGAACTGGTGCTTTTCACTTCACGACCACAAATAGGAAATAGAAAGCCTGAAATTTTAGCGTGCTTATACACTCTCGCTGCCTTCCGTTCCATAAGTGGCGCTTCTTTTCAACCAAGCTATTGTGACTAAAAAAACTGCCATCTTTAGCAAGTACAATCAGATAATAAAAAGGTGAGAACAATTTACATGAATTTATCTTATATCATATTAATCTTTACATAGCATCAGCAACTTCAAAATCATTAAAATATTAATTTAATATTATAAAAAGTATATTTGTTAATTTAAATCCCAACTGATTAGCTATCATTAGCAATTTTAATTCATTTTAAAACACATGAATAATAGTAACCAGAAATTTAAAACAGCAGCATAAATATCTTTAAGCTAAAACATTTGCATAATACAGTACCATTTTAATGTCAACAAATTTTAAAAGAAATGAGCCCCATTTAATTAGATATTCGTTCATAAATATTTAATTTCCACAAGCCTTTTTACAAAAAAAAAAAAAAAAAATATTCTCAAAAGCGCATTTCCCTTTTTACAAAGAATTCCATTTGCTCACACAGCATGCAACCTTCATTTAAATAAGCAACATTTGCTTAAAATATATAAATAACCTTATTTTTTTTTATATATATTCTTCTTAAACATCTTTATTTTTTCCTAGTTACAAGTTTCAAGCTACTTACGTGATTTATAACACTTTGCCCTTTTTCTTGCAACATATTTATTTAAATGCACGAAGCGGAAAAAATATATTCATACTCAATAATTATTCCTTAGTTACTGATTAAATTTGAAGCAGAATTTTTATCCCAAAGCGCGAGATTGTTGCGCACTTGCTAAGCAAATTCTCTTTCATGCTTTATTATTTTTTGAAATTCTTCTTAAAAAAAATTTCAAAAAGTTAATGGAGATTAGTTCTAAGGTTTAATTATGTGTTCAGCTGTAAGAGATTTATATTTTTAATGTAAGCTTTTATTAATAATTGAAAAGGTAATACTTTTTTGAAAAATTCACTTATAAAATCATATAATAACGGGTTTTTTTTCTTTGATGCTTTTATTTATATTTGAAAAGAGCAGAGCAGCTTCATTAACAACAAAAAATACTTGAGTGAATCAATGGCTATCTCTCTCTATTCAAGGATTATAATTTCTTTCTTTTCTTTTTTTTTTTTTTTTCTTTTTCTTTTTTTTTTTTGGACATTTTGTCTTTAAAGAAATTTTCCTTATTTCTTAAAGTTTTTAATTTAAAAAAGCAAACGAGTATCCATAAATTTTATTACCTTCAAGCTGTCTTATATATTCTGCAATAAAAACCAATATTGTTGTCGTGTGCCAGCCAGGCTGGCAATATGGGGTGCGCTGCTCCACTTTTCCAACTGAACCAAATTTGGTGTGGAGTCCGACTTCCTCAGTACACACATGCCATAGGTACCCGTTTATAGGGTAGGCAACCATTCACACACAAAGAAAGGACAAAGACAAGAAAGAGAGAGAGAGGGAAAGTACATCCACGCCCGAGCCAGGATTCGAAACCAGGTTTCAACCATCTGTAGTCAGGTACGCTAACCACTAGACAGGTTTCGCGGCAACAAAAACCAATAATTTATATATAAGTAATAATTCTAACATAAATTTTTAAATTATTCTACTGAGAATGTATTCAAAAACATTTTCTAACAAATGCTTAATTGCATTATTTTGACCCGTGTAACATAAAGAAAAATATTTTTATTTAATTTTTTGACCTATATATAATAAATATAAAAATTATAAGTGATCAATGTTGGTTTTTTAATGAATTAATAAATAGCAATTACAAATACCTCCAAATATGATACCAATACAATTTTACAACAAATTGATATTTCATGACTTAATATTTTTCAGAAAATAAAATACAAAATTGTGTTTAACATTAAAAAAAGAGTGGGCTGTTCACACATTTATGTTTGGAAGTATGGGAGTTATATGATACTAGAGGTGACCCCATAACGACCAAACATTGTGGTTATCTTTTTTTTTTTTTTTTTTTTTTTTTGTTAATTTTATTTTCTATAAATCTCTACACATTTGAAATTTGTGCAGTTCGGTTTGGTCATTTCACTTTGTAAAATATGCCTACCTAATTGCCTCAAATTACAACCATTTCCTTGCATCGGAATTTATGTGTTTATAATCTCAGTTTTGATCCTCAATATGCACATAGTTGATTGTTATACTTGTTCATATTGTTCTTTAATAGAATATTATATTACTATACGGCTTTATATATAATTTCTGATTAAATGGTTATATATATGCTGGAATATTAATATTACGAGACATAAATTCTTAAATTAATGTGGGTCAAATGTATATGTAATTATTTTTTATTTTCCAAATTGAAAAACTTATGTAAATGTGTAACGTGTAAAATTATGCAACGTCTTTAATATAATTTATTAAATTTTTCAAGTTAAAAAACTTTAATCTGCATGAGTGGAGTTGTATTTAAGAATCTGTTTAATTTATCTTAAAAATATAAATAATTTATCACTTTTATATATATCAAATATATATATATATTCAGATATATATAAATGTGTGTGTTAAGACTACTATTTCTTTTTCTTTTACAAACTTAAAGTTGCTTTTTATAGACATAGCTATCAACATTATTTATGATTCATTCAATAAACAGTTGCAACTCTATAAGTTTCAAATCAGACTCACAAGTAAAAAAATACAATAGTTTATCACTTGTGAGTCTGATTTGAAACAGTCTTATTTTGATGTTCAGAATAAAAGACATTTTTATTCTGAATATCCAAAATAACACTGTTTAAAACTCATTATCTTCGAAAAATAGACAGTGAAGTTACATCTTTTTAATGGCATTCTTCAAGTTTTCTTAAATAGTCTGTTATGACGGGACAAGATACGGTCTAGTCTTTCTCCCTTTTTCTGATCCTAATAGAAACGCAGATTTAAGATTAGCTGAATTTCTATACCGGAAATTACTTCGATATTAAGCGGAAATGACGTGATCGAAAAATCATTCTCCCGGAATGAAATGATTTTGATAAAAGTAGCAAATAATGAACTAGAGCTAAGTTTTTTTTTTCAAGTGTCTAGTTAAGATCAAATGCCATTGCCATTTTAAAAGTTTTATAATCTTTTCTTCGATAAAAGTTACTCTTTCAAAATATATTTAAAGTCAAACTTCACTCTGACGATTTGTTATTGTCAATTTTTCTACAAATGCCACTTAAAATTTTTTGTTTTAAGACTTCCGACATTAATTACTTAAATGATATATTTAACATTTTAATCAATGGAAGTTTGGACATGACTTTGAGATTGCGCATTGATTAAAGTAATAATGCTGATAGTGCACATTTTCATAAATACACATGTTCTACTGCCATTTTGTTCATAATAAAATTATGAAAAAATATTTCTACATAAAATAAAAATATTTCTGAATAAAATAAAAATAATAATATTATCATTAGTTATTTAATGTTATTAAGTTTTATACGTACAAAATTAACACCAATACTTAATAAAGTAGTACCAATTCAACATAAATTCATAAATATAAAATGATTACGAGATTATTTTAATATGTTTGTTTTATAATCATATTTTACCAGAGATGTATAATGAACTGTTTCCTTCATAGTTCATGTAGTCATGGATACCGAAAACATTTCATGTCCTAAAAATATATACCTTAGGACAATTTTCAGATGGTAATAATGCAATTCTGAGCAATGTCCAGATTTTTCTCTTGGGATTCGAGCATAGATCAATTAGATGTGAAGAGCAATATTAAAATAATGGTGAATCTAAAATCTGATAAAACAGTTAAAACAAAATACAATTTGAGGAAAATAAGTATATATAATTTTTCTCGTGCTAAATAAATTCTGTTCTGAAAATGTACAAATTATGGTTTTTTGATGTTGCATTATTAAAAACAATCCATTTAATTCTTTTCGAAGATATGAGTTTCAAAATGTACCAAATATTACATGCCACTGACTGTAATATGCTTCTTTTAATTTAATTATTTAATATTTTATATTAAGAAAACATTCAATGTGTGTGTGTGATTTTCCTAATTAGCTGCATTGTTCTGTATACTCAAAAAAATTATTTCTTATTTTAAATCACGAGCAAGATTGTCAAATTATACTTTAATGTATTCATAATTTATTAAAAAATATTAAAAAATAGGTGATAATAAAGTATGTAAAAAAAAAAAAATAACACACAGATCTAAGAGATTCATTTTAACTTAAAATATAGTTACCAGTAAAAATCTTTAGAGTTATATTAGTTTTTTATGTAAATAGAAAACAAACATGTTAAGACAAAAGGATATTTACTCGTTAAATGAGAATTTTCACGTTATGATCAACATGAACAATGTCGCATAACATAAATTTTTAAATTCAAGTAGACACCTTTCTAACCGGCTGTAAATTTTTTTACTGCAATAAATGATTTTTTTTTAGAAATATTACTTAATTCATTCCAAAAAAAAGAATGACTAATGAAATGTAAATCAAACATTTTATTTAAGCAGTTGCTGCCATTAACAAAATAATAATTATGACTCATAAAACTGTATTTCTTTCAAGACATGTATTTTATTTTGGAGGTATTGTAATACTAAATTTCATTAACAGCTGCCAATATCTGCTGACTAAACCATTTAATTGGTTTGTTGTAATCCTCCATCAACAACAATTTGAAGAAACTTTTCATACCATAAAGGCTTTGCTTGTTGTCACTCAACATAAATTCTTTCACGGGAAGATTAATTCTATTGACAACTATATTTTAACCACTATAAACACCTGCACTTTAGGTGGGAATCGAATTCACGAGCTTTTGTACAGAATGCAAAAGCGGTAATCATTCGACTGCCAGATTGACTGTAAAAGATGGAAGAACATCAGATTATAAGAAAATTTATTGTACACAAACCCTCTTAGCATGATGCTCTTCGAATGAGTTAGATATAAGACCAGCTATAATTTACGAATACGAATGATTTCTCAATATGCTTCTGTAAGCCTCAAATAATATAGAGAAATGCCACCAAACATCATAAACTTCGTAAGAAGTGTGCTTGTTAACAAGTTGCAAAGGTTGATGTGATCACCAAATTAGTTGTCATGTATTTCATCTATTATCTTATACAATTTTCCATGACGAAGTGTATCATATGAAAAATGTGATAATTTCATTAATATCATGTCAATTTTTTCATTTTCAGATTTCTGGTTCAATGTCATTTTTAATTTCCTGAACAGAATTACCTAATATCTTGCAAGCAAATTTTATTTGAAATATAATCTTTAGTATCTTAATCTCATGGACAATCTAACAGCTGAAGTTTGATGTACAGCTTTGGAACTTTTCATAGACTCAATGTCATATTCATGATATTCATGTAACGAAATGAGAAAAAAAGGCTTCAAATACCCAGTCCAGCAAATACATACGCAGAAAAAAAGCGATATTTATCTCTTTTTGCTCAACAATGATTGGTATCGAAATTGAAATGTTTCATTCTAAAGTGAGTGGTTTTTGAAACTGTACCACAGTGATCCTGTTATGGATATTTGGAGAAATATGTTTATACAAAATACTTCTTCAATTACTTAAAAAGATTTCTTGAATTTCTAATAATTTTTTTGAGATTTTATCACACCCCAAACGATGAAACTATATTTCTCAGAGTGAAACGGTGCAAATTTGATATTTGTAATTTTGGAGCAATGATATATGGATATTACTTCCGTTGAAATGAATGTTGAAAGGCTTTCTAATTTATTTGTTGATACATGTAAATAACACAATTTCTTCTTCAAAGGATGAAATGCTGTAAATGTTCTAAACCTTCTCTCCATTATCCTTAGGCTGTTTAGACATCTTTGATGTAATGTCAAATACTGTTATCTGTTTTTAACAATTTGAAGTCGACTGAAATTTTTGACGTGAATACAAATGTTATTTTAAAAAATAACCTTAATGCATTTTTTTCTGTTTTATTAAACGAAAGTTCTTAGCTTCCTCCTAAAAAGCTATTATCATATTATATTTAAAACACATATTAGAGCTACACTTATAACTTTAAATAGCCATTACTTTATTATTTCATTATATCAAGTACTACTTTAAATTGTTACTTTTCAAATATGATTTCCAATAACAAAGTCAAATCTAATAGCCCAATATTTTAAAAAAAAATTGTATGTAATAATAATAATAATTAATTGAATTAACTTTCTAAACTCTTATTTCATGATAAAGAGCTTTATTAAAGTACAATAGAAAGGTGACAAGATCATCTAAACGGATTTTTAATAGACTTATCGAATAAGAGAATCAGTAGATTCATTAATTACTTACAATATGCATGTTTCTATAATGAACTGCTAATCTTTTCTCATCACTTTTATACAAGTTGTTTTATAGACTAACGAAATTTAATTTTGCTTTCGCTTTATAGTCACCTTAATTTTTTGCTCATGGGAGCTAATTCATAACTAGGACTTAATTTAAAGTTAACTCTTAATCTTTATAAACTTCCACACTCAGAGTGGGGAGGCACACCCACGCGATGTTGAACAGATGATCAGATCGTTACTGCGAACTCGATTTAAACATTATGAGATTTAAATACTATTTATATTAAATTCTCTGTATGCCAATTTTTAAAGCAATAATTTAGCTTTAGAAGAGCATATATTTTGTTTATTATTTTCATTAATATTATCAAATATGTATTTGGTAGCTTGTTATCAATTTTTAAAATCATATTAAACCAAGTAAGGCTAAACAAATCCACAAAATAAATTAAAAGCAACTAAGATTTAAAGAAATTATTCGAGCAGTTATATTAATTATATTTGGCTTGAAAAATAATATTTATTTTAATATCAAAAATCTATAAAAAGTAATTATTAAACGATAAAATTATTCCCAGAAGGAGGAAAAGTCATTATCTTTAGTTGTGTATCACATAAATCCTAGTTTATTTTATTTTGTGATATAACTTTCTTTTTTAAATCATATTGTCATAGCATTCGCTTACAAACTAAAACACAGAACAGATTTAGAAATTTTATCGATCTTAAAGCCTTCGATAAAATGCTTCGAAAAGGGGAAGGTCAAATATAAAAATACCTTTGTGTTTCAGCTGTTCTCCCATCGTAGAATACAAATGAGCTACATCAAACGAACAATAATGATCTCGGCAGCGTTATTTTTCCGAAAATATATAAACATTCTTCCTTATATATTCTTAAGCTTCTGTGGGGTGATTCATTATCACTTAGTTCATGAAACACAGCTCATGGATTTTTCTCAAACATAACCTCATCTATTCAATGTTGATTTTTTATGATGAATAATTCATCAATGAGTAGAATTGAACTGTATAGCAGTGGCGATGTTTCCTTGCAAAGTGTATAACCATTACTCATGTTTCACACTGTAAAATTAATTGGCGTTATTTTCTTTCTTTTATAAGAAAGTACTATTTATCCAACATATGACAGAGTCGATGTTTCCTTGCAAAGTGTGCAATTCATTACTCATGTTTCACACTGTAAAATTAATTAGCGTTATTTTCTCTCTTAAATAGATAAGTACTATTTATTTAACATATGACAGTCGACTTCTGTTCTCTCAAAAACATCAAACATTTCAAGAATAATGAAATAGCGAAAAAAAGGAGTATATATGCACATATCGTAATCAATCCATTTATGTAACAACTATAATGTGCAGAATGTTACAATGTGCACTCTAAATTTTTCTCTATGAACAGGAATCAATAAGGATAAAATGTGTCATACACTTAGATGTTATACTTTCAATGGTACTTTTTTATATTTAAATCGTATATTGGGTTTAATATGTATATATTAGTTTACGCCACGTTCAATTTGCTGCCTGTAACAGAGTATGACATAAACACTTCTGACCACCCAAAATGCAACAAGAAAGACCTGAGATATCACAGCAAAACTTACTTGGCAGATAACACGTTATACGAAAGATCTAATTATTGAAATTACAATTTCTTATGAATTGTGAATGATGACAATATCAGTTATTAGTCTAGCCACCATTGTATTGCTAAAATCATTGCACACACTTCGATATATAATCAAAAATGTTTTGGGTGTATCCTTGGAATTGTAGAGATGGGAGTTATAATTGTGTCGAAAATTGATGACACATATTTTAGTATTCAGTTATTTATTATCTTCTATGAATGCATAGAACACAAAGTAAATTAAAATGAAGTTGTTATAAGCGAAATAACACTCTTGTCATTCCCCATAGACATCAAAATTCTTTCTCTTTTTTTCTAAAAAAACCAAAACATTCTTTTATTAATGAATATCAATTTCCTCCTTTACTTGAAACATCATAGTAAAAAAATAAATATTTCTTATTCTGTATGCTTTTAACTATTTTGCAATCTTCAGATAAACCTTTGACATCCACTAAATAAATGACATTTTTACTGTGATATATATTAATATAATATACATTTTTAGACACTTAATACTTGTAAAAAATAATACACTTAATACTTGTAAAAAATAATACACTTAATACTTGTATTACTATATAATCTAAAGGATTGTTTGTCTCTTCATATTCACAACAAGCTGTAGTAAAGATTAAGATACTTTTCTGCTGATATATTAAAAAGCCATTGGCATTATTAGTATTTTGCATGGTTCTAAACATTCTCCTCTACCATAAATTGATTTATTTACCATATGCACTACTATGGCCATTAAAATTCCAACATAATGAAGAAAAGTAAAAAAAGACATTAATTGTATTTAAACAATATTGTATGAAGACAAAATTATTAAACTCATAATCAGTTCGGGGATTTACAAAGGTGTGAATTAGTAGAAACACTTGCTGCCTCTGGCAGTTAAAATGATCCTTACTCGGAGTCGAACTGGAATATGGAGTTGAACTGGGCTTGATGACAGAAATGGGAAACTTATTTTATACTGTTTCAATTCTTTGACACACTTCATCAACCATGGAAGTTCGAGGGAGGTGGTGGGCAAATTTTTCAGCAACCCACGAACAGATTTTTTCATTGGTGAGAGAAGTTTATAGATCACATAGGTGAGGCTAAGAATCAACCCTACTCTTTATTGAGCGATGGCAGAGCATGGCGTGCGACAGGTGCTTTTCGTTATCTTGTTGAAAAATGAAGTTTTTCAAGCCTTTATAAATACTGAGATTCGAAGATAACACTCAGCCACTTCTCTTAACATTAATGTGTACACTACCATATACTTCCCTGTATCTACATTATAGTTGCGCTCTACCAGTTAGGGAGAAACAGATGGGAAAGAATCTCTCAAATACTTGACCTGGCCAAATCCTAGAAGTATTATTTCACTTAGAGGACTTAAAAATGACGACCTATTTAAAGTGCCCAGCCATTTTTTGGTGAACAACATGGCGGTTCTACAGTTGCCTCGGGTTTCGAATTTACTAACTTCCGATAATGAGATGACGCCCTAACCAACTACAGCACCATGTCCACGCCCTTAAGATACCAGAAACGTACCCATAACAATTTAAATTACAATCTCTATTACAACTAGAGATGTGTTGATCATGCACCCAACAGCTGCCCATACCATCGTCATAGGTGGTACTTAGTTGGCAATCGAATGTTTTACGCTCTGATCATTAGTACAACAGTTTGTGAGTTTGAATCTTACTTAGAACTCAGATGTTTATAGTAGTTCAGAATCCATTTTAAATTGTTGATTCCAGTCTATTTATAGCTCTAGACAACCAAACTCCTAACCACTGAGCCTGGTGCACAGCCCCTACGGCGATATGGAATCCAATCCAGGCAATGAGTGATTTCCTCTGACCTTCAGATATGTATTTGATCAATCGTATTTAGTATATATATATATATATATATATATATATATATATATATATATACAAAAAGAAATAAAATGGGGTCATACTATTTAATAGAAACCTTTTTTTAATTTATGAGTACTAATTTCTCTATTATTGGCATTGATTTATTGACCAATTCATCCGTATATATTTGGACTTTCCCAAAAATAATTTGCTAATTCAGATATATTTGAAGGAAGCTAGAAAAAAATATCGCTTGTTAATAGAAATTGCAGCGACCGGTTTCATCAAGTGGAAAAACAGAATCATAATCAATACGAAGTAAAGACAGCAGTGCAAGCAGCACCCGAAGCGCCGACGGAACAATAAAAACAAGATAAAGTCATTAGGGACGGAAAATGTATTTGTTGAGGATACTATCAGTAACCATGCAATTTTCCAAGTGGCTATCATAATAAAAGTAGGTTAAGAATATATTGTTCACTTGTAACTGATTGATTGATTGCAAGATAAAAGCATACTAAAAGTAATCCAAATGCAACTCTCATACTTGGTAATATATCGAAGATAGTTATTAGCTAGTTGATAACTGATTTTTACACAGGAGAATAAAGCTGGCATTTATTTTCGTTTTATTTGTTCGCTGTAATACTCTTTTGTTATTTTAACTCTACATATCTCAGTTTAAAAGATAAAACGGGGTATGTTACGTTTCGTAATACTTTACATAGGCTATTAAATGGCCTTTAAATATTTTCCTTAAAAAATTTATTATTGATAATAGCTTTTAACTTATGTAATCGTATTAATAATAGCATTTAATTATTATTAACGTTATTAAAAATTTGGAGTATCAGTAATCTCTTTTTCAATTTACAATTATTAATTATAATATCGAAGTATAATTAAAACTAATAATTTATTACCAACATATATTTAAACTTCAACGTATTATTAATAATTGTATTATTATAATTATATTAATAATATTTTAAAGTGTTTACTCGAGTCGAAAATTTAGTAAATACTGAACTGAGAAGGACGATCAATGGATATTACATTCCTTTAGCAGAGTATTTTCTCCTATGGGATTTATTTTTTATTGTAAGAATGCTCATATAGTTTTGCAATTTTTGAACTGCACTTGACTAAACTATTGAATTTATATTATATATATATAATTGTCGTAACATTTATTACAGGTAAGTATATTTCTTTTATTAAATTACATAAATTACATAACTAATTTAAATTACATAACTTATTTTTTTCTTTTTATTCCAATGACAAGGTTAATATATGCAAACGAACAACATGATGGGAAATGTTCAGAGATGTTCAACTCTCAAAGGCATTCTCTTAAACCTATCTAGATTTCGTAATTTATAACTTTTTTCTATTAATTTTCTTGATAATAATATCTTATTATAAAATGACATTATAATACCTTATTGTAAAATTAGCCTAGTGTGTAAAATGGAATGAAAAGGCCAAAGATCTCGTTTGAATGTTTGAAGCCGTCTACAGGTTTTTATTATTATTTTTTATTTATTTATATTTTTTTCAAAAATATTTGATACATACAAGTAAACAAATTAAATGAAATACACTATAAGAGAGAGAGAAACAATATTTACAAATAATTTTAGAGACTAATTTTTGTGTAACTTTTGAAAAAAGTATAGTTTTAATGTAGGAACTTATATTAGCTAATATATATAGAGAGAGAATGTAAAATAGGTAAACTGCACAGTCATAGTCCATTATTTACTTCTGCAATATCCAAAAGCTAATAAAACAATAAAGCATTGGTATTTGAACTTAGAAATTTAATTAACATTAAATTTCATTTAATCAGACTTAAGTTTATCTTCAATAAAATATAATTAATTAAATATATGATCCAATCACTTAAAATAATAAAATATTCATATCTAAAGACATCAAAATTTGCTTGACAAAAGACGGAAAAGCTAGAACTCTAAGACTATTATTTATGTATACATAAATTTGGAAAACAATGTTGAGCTTTAAAATACATATTATTAACACGCGATCCTCGTAAAAGAAACCCTATTATTTTAAGTTATTTTTCACTAACGACAAAGAGTGGAAGCTTATTCATCTTTCCGTATTTCAGCGTGAAAGTTAATTGATGGGAAGAAAAGCATTTTTAAGCAATTATCTTCAGGAAATTGAGGGGAAGTATACTGTCATCCAGCTTTGAATTAATAACATGGATTTCATGAACAATAAAGTTTACAAAATGCTGGATCAGATTTTTATAATAGAGAACTAAAAGATTTTTTTTTCTGGATTGTTTTTTTAAACATTTTTATAAAGTTATTAAACTAAAAATGGGTCGATAACTCCGACTAGAACTTTGAAATATTTTTCTTTGGGAAAAAGTAAAAATGATCTCGGATATTACTGAAAAACTGTTTTTTGAGATTTCGAAAGTACTGCTTTTGAGCTTGTTATTGCTAAAGTAAAATAATGCAAAAGTGAATGCAATGTGTGTTTACATTAATTTTGAGCAAAAATCTAGTTTATGGAAGTTATATATGGATATTAAAGCTGACTTTAGTAATGAAATCGGATTCTAAACAAATTCATGAATCTTTCAATCTTTTACATGAAATAAAACTAAAAAAAGATAACACATTTATACAGATTGAACATTAAAAAGTCATAGGTATATAAATATAAAAAAATTAATTCCATGTGTATATATGTGACTGCATATAAAAATATATCTAATAATTATGCATAAATAGTTCTTTCATTTATGCGTCTGTCCTTTTGTGCTTGTGCATTTTTTTTTTTTTTTTTAGATATATATTGTTTTTAGATCTTCGAGTACAGTCACATCTGATAAATCTAGTATTTTGAATTAAAAATAATTCATATCTTTGATGAAGTAAATATCATTGAAATTTCAAAATTTAACATTTATATTAAATAGTTATTTTTTATATTGTAACTTAAGTTCATTGCAGTTTGATAAGGAAAATGAAAATTAGGTCTGCAGCTTTATAAACTATTTTTGCATTTTTAAGCTATAGTTTTACTAATTAAATCTAGTGAAAAACTTGGTTGCTAAGTGCGTATTTTCACAAATTAGTTTTATAAAGTAACAGTAATTTAAAAACCACAAACTAAGTAAAAATTAAAACTAAAATTTAAAACCGAAACTGTGATTGTTTCTACTGAATTATAAGTATTACAATATGATTTGTTTTCAATTATATTGGAATTAATATTAATGTAAAATATAAATGTATAATAATTAAAAATTCTATCCAAAGCATTAAACCATCTAATTTTTAATAAGAGCGGGGGAAAAGGTATTCAGTCAATCAAAACACATGCTACTTTACTTGCATATCATTTATGAATCATTGAGATATTACTGTCGAATATTTAATTTTATCTTCAAAGTTAAACTATATGAATGTGTTTGTATAATTCTTATAATTAAGAAAATTAAAATTGGCATCATTTTAAAATTAAAAATCGAGATATTATTTTGTTTTCAATTGTTTATTTTCAGCATTGCTAACGTATACTTAATTAGTTTACTGTTTTAAAATGGCAGCAGATATTCCAAAAATGCATCGTGTTTAGTTTTGGCATCGCGCATTGGACAAAAACGTCTCGTAACATTTCTCAATGTCTTCCTTCCTCTCCATTTCTTTAACGTAACTAGTATCTGAAGGATCCAGGCGAAATGCCCGGATATTACATATCGTTTGCGCTTTCCGTTCTAATGCCTCGGAGAACAATAGAGAGATATATAAAAGTAGAAAATACATAATAGCGCTAGAAAAATGACTATTAGGAAAATACTAACTGTTGGTATTAAATTAGTTGTTTCAAAAAAGCTTAAAAAAATGAAATTGCTGCCAAATTTTGATTTTTACATTAAATTTAGTTTCTTTCAGATTATTTCGTTTGCTTACGAATATTATATATAAACTAATATTCACTCGATTATTTATTACATAGACCTTCTATGTAAAAAAAACTGAAAGAGATCAAAACTGTAAATTAGATTCCATTTTATAGAAATAATAAAATAACTGAGGTATAATTTCTAAAAAAATTTCATTTTTTGTGCATTAAATATTAGGTTGGGGAAAAAGTAATCCATTATTTTTTCGGTAGACATCTGTAGTGATCGATATCTCGAGAGGTATCTATCAAACAATTTCAGATTTATGCTCGTTGGAAAGGTGACATTTGACACTAAAATATCCTCTTGCGGTTTTTTGTTTGATTAATTCAGTTACGAGTACAAGGTTTTAAAAATGGAAGACAACAAACAGAAAATTCGATACATTTTCGTTTTTCTCTTGTAACGGCGAAAAAGATAGCCGGGTGGCTAAAATTGTGTATCGTCCTATATAAGACTATAACAACCATTTACGTACAATTTTTGTTTCGCCGATTCCGTTCGGGTATTTTTGATGTTAAAAATGCACCTCGCATGTGGATACAGCATCGTCGAAAATGTCTATAAAATATCAAAAATGATCGAAGTTAACCGCATGTCAGAAGTCGTAACGCGCAAGACCTAAAAATCCACATGAAAGCTGTTTTAAACCTTTTTACAAAGTGAATCCAAAAGAAATTACATAAAGTTCACGTAAAAATAATGGATTTCTTTTTCCCCAACCTAATATATTAAAATTACTATGCAATTATATTAATTCGTATTAACTGAGAATAAGAATATTTGCAATTAAAGAAATATTTTTAGCGTTAAATTTAATTTATTATGGATTCATTTATTATTTATAGTGGATGAACTAACCGACATACTGTTGGTTAATTCTAATATATAATCCTTTAACCAACATACTGTTTATGTTGCATGAAAGCAATTTTTGAACAATTTTTAAAAAAATTTGTAACATCCTACTTAAATTGCATGTGTTGTTTCAGTTTTTTTTTTTATTTTATAAATTCCTTGAAAACATGACTTTTAGTTACAGAATTATTTTGTTAGTGAAAATTTGTTGAAAAGGGTGAAAATTAGTTGAAAATTGTAATGCAATTTTATTTTAAAAAGGGATGTAATGGCCTCCTCATAGTGCACCCTGGTTCACCCTGAATCTGGTACTCCATCAATATAATCATTTGGAAGTTCAGATCTTACCTCACATCAGAATATATGTAATGGTTTGGAATCTTCATTAATCAATATGTTCTGGTCGAATTAGCTTTCGTATTACGCACAAAATAACCATTATGAGATGGACGAACTAATAGTTGCCAACATATGGTGCTATATACTTTCTTACATATATATATATATATATAAGAGAAGTTAATGGTAAAATGACAAAAAACTGTATTCTTCAATCAGTCGTTGCATTAAATAAATTTAAAATACGTCCATCATACATAAAAATACCTATATACCATAACATAAATGTACAACGTCATTCATTGAAAATATTTGCAACAAATTTTGAAGCTTCTGGATAAAATAGTATATATATAAGACCATTTAGAGAAATTAATTTATAATGTTTAAACAATGATTATTATCGACACATATTCTTTGTAAAAGTTTATTCTGTATTAAAATTAAAAGATTTATTATGTACTAAAATTTAATCTTACCGACATGTGTATCCCCTGAATCTCAAATAATGCATTCTGTTACCTTACATAATATTAACAGTTATTTAAAATTCCATTTTAGTAGTTTTAAACAAGTTTTAATCCTCGGAACTAAAATACTTGATTATGTGAGAGTAAAGTTTAAACTTCCTTGAGGCGGTGCTCTCGAGTTAAGTACTAAGACGAAAGTATTTACCATTACTCTATGTCTCAGAAAGATGGAAAAGCGCCCAGTAATTTGATGCCACATATTTTATAATTCCTTTCTAAAGAGAATGTTTATGAATTAGAGTCTTTTCCAGCCTCACTTAACTTTTATGATTCGTATCAAATATTAAGATTTTAATATCTTTTCTTATACAGATTATATATAGAAAAATAGAGAATAATCTATTTATGTTTAATTATTTTATTTGGCTATTCAGTAAAGCAATTATTTTAGGTATTATTCATAATACATTGAAGAGGATGGAGAACAACTGAGATTATAGCATAATTTTTTGGAAAATTTTTGTCTTAAATATACTTTTCTTTAGAATTATAATGGTTTAGATAATTTTATAAAGGGAGAAAAATTAATGAATTTTATAAAATAAATCAGATATTTATTTCTATTTTATCAATTTATTACTATTGATGTATTTGAAACATCAGTTCTTGAGATAATTATATTCATTACATGCGAAAGCATTAAATAAGAGAATTTCCATCCCTTGGTTTATATTAAAATATTTATCTCCCAAAATTAAATAGTATAATACTTTCGAGAGAAAAGAATATTGTACATAGAAAGCCAGAATGTTGACCTGAATCATGCTGAGTCCATAGATGGGTTAAATAGTTTTTAGAGGAATATTGTACCATTCTTCGTGAAAGTATTGTGATAGTTCTTAGATGACGATGGAGAATATCGATTCGGTAGTGATGCTTTAAAATGGATCATAATGGTTAAATTATATTAATTGTCATAATTATGTGGAACAAGGCAGATATTTGGTTTCGTCCTCGTGTTCATCAAACCATGATTGAACAAATCCCGATGTAAATAGTTACATTATCGGCGTAGAAAATTCCATCACCTATAAAGGAAACAAAGTTTGCATCTTAAGAGGAACTTAATCAGCTAAAATTTCTTTATATTTCAACCCAGTGATCTTTTCTTTTAGATTTATGATTCCCCAACAGAAAACCACCACATAGCTCAACACATCATGACAGATCCACTCCATGTTTTACCGTTGAAAGGAGACAATCAACACACAATCTTGTGAAGGTATCCTCCAAAAGTGCATACTTTCTGTTGTAAGGAACAGTATGAAAAATAATTCGTCAAATATTATATTTATCAAAGACCAAGTTTTGTAAGCGTAATATCAATGTAAGATAACGTTTGGCAATATCATCTCCGACAAGGCCGTGGTGGCTAGGTTGATAAGGGAGTCGTTCTCATTATCGGAATGAGTTCGAATCCCAGCTTAACTGAAGATCATTCGTATTCAGTAAAGGCGGTCGGGGCACGTTTACTGAACACGAAGGTCGAATGTCGAGATCGCTATGTCTTCCAAATGAAATAATACCTCTAGGGTGACTGGTTAAGTATTCGATGGTCTTCTGCTTGGGCCCTGCTTCTAAATTACGAAGACTTTAACCTGGTTGCTTCCATATAACTGGTAAAGCCTACTTCAGGACAAGGTACTGAGAATCATTCTTGTGTAACAACAAGTTACTTGGGAATTGCTACTCTGCCGTAAGTTTTCCGAAGGTAGAGTTTAACTATAATCATTGACTCTAAAGAATGCAAATGCTGAGTGAGCCTGTTGCCACTTTTGCAGCATTTCTTTGCTTTTTAGACATACGAATTAGTCAGTTTATAATGTCTGAAAAACAAAGAACCGAGTTCAATATCCGTCAGTTTCTTACACTGAACTTGTTTCCATTTTATTCACTATGCCTGCCTTATCAAGCTGTGTGTATGCTGTCATCACTTTAGACACCGTATCTCTATAAATGCCTGCAAGTCGTGATGTTTCGGTCTAACTTGCTACAGCTAGATGGGCTCCTTCAAGTCTGCCGCTTTGAAAATCTGAGAAGACCGACATTTTACGCTTTTGAAAAATCCAAAATTTACAAAACTTTAATAAATCTTTCACATACTATTACAATATGCACATACTTTTTTTTATAAAAAAAGGGGGTATCAATTGCAATATTTTAATGTTTCCATTATTTTAATTACAACCTATAGCACATTGTTGTCACAGTTTGAAAAAGTAAGATGAGAGGGAGAAAGGAAAGCACTTTCGGGAGATTTTCAACTAACACTTCCATTTATCTCCAATTCCACCCAGCAGACGAAATCAATGTATGCCTTAAAAAATCATATATCTGGTCACACACTCAAATACTACGGCTAACAAAAAATATGAGAGTTGAGCTATCGAAAGACGAAACAATAGCTCAATAACTTTTACAAAAAGGTACATATCCTACTAACCAAACGACGAGCCTCATTGAACTCAGCAGTGATTTCTACAACATAGCCACTACTGAAAACTAACTCATCGACTAAATTTATCCAAACATAGTTCCAATATGAAGTGGCTATATCAGAGAGCAATTTTAGCAACTAAAAATAATATTGTCCATGATATCAACTTTAATATTCAAAAGAAAATTCCTGGTGAAGAGAAAATATACAAATCGATCGACATAATTGTAAACGTTGATGAAAGTGTCAACTTCTCTATAGAATTTTTAAATTCTTTGACAGTACAAGGTATGCCATTATGCTACCTTCAAATGAAAATTGGATCTCCAACCATACTACTTAGAAATCTCAACTCACCAAAATTATGTAATGGAACAAGCATGATCGTCAAACAGCTATCGAATAACATCATCGAAACCGAACTTGAGATTGTAAAAAAACAAAGGGCACACACTATTATAATCCCCAGGGTCCACTCATCTCCAATTAACTATCATTCCAATTTAAAAGACTGCAATTTACAATCAAATTATTCAAAAAAGTTTTACTTAATAAAGTGCAATAGCAAATTTTAAAGTATTGTGGCATCAATCTCAAAGATTAAAAAAACTTATTTTAATTTATATATATATATATATATATACAAATACAATTTCAATTATTTTGAATCTTTAAAATACTTGAATTGTTTTAAAACACTATTTTATGTCCTTTATAATTCAATTAATAGAGCAAATTAATAAATTAATAACATATCAGGCAAGGTAAGACTTTCCAAAGATAAATATTTGGAAATCTTATTTTTGTTTGTTTTGATACTATAAAGTTTTCTGTTATATTTCAAGTATTATATTACACGCACCAGATTTAAATACATTGTATATTAATGTCTCTTGCTTCATATTATTTTTAATTCAGAAAAGTGGATCAAATTTTATTTATTTGTCACAATTTTATTTGTCACTTTTTAACTGTGAACTAAAATAAAAATTTTTTAACATAAAAATAATAATTATTTTATATAATATTTTTAAACCTAATATTATATAAAATAATTACATTAGGAGATGAATTATTTTTTTACTGCAAGAATTTTCCACAACATAATAAAATTTGTATTCAATTAAAAATATTTTCTCTTTATTTCCTGAAGTCCAACATGCTTCATAATATTCATAGAACAAAAGCACAACTTAAAAATTTCAATATGATAGAAAATTTCAAGAAATAATCATTCATCAGTGTCTTATAATCTGAAACTTAGATTTTCTGATTAAAAGATTATGGGCTTACTCAGGATCATTATGCATATATTATCTTTTATTTATTTTTTTCCCCTAAAGGATTCATTTGACTGAGACTTAAAATGGATTTCAAACTAATAAAAGCATTCATACTGGAACTGAACCGGTGAACTGTTAAATTGGAGGCAAGAGTAAAAACCATTCATCTGGCAACATTTTTTTTATACAAAAATAAAAGTAACTATTAAAAGTCATAACAGTGTGAACAAGAAGCATTTCACATTATGTATAGTAATTTCAAATATATACGGCGATTCCATAAGTTAATCGCCCCAAATATCCCTGGAGATTTGTATTCCTTTGGATAACGAATTTTGTTTATTGGAAAAAGAAAATATATCCAAAAGTGACCTAAGATAGCCACGAAATTGTATAAATTTCATTGAAATATTATGTATTCAAATTTTTACAAATTACAAAAAAAATATTGGAAACAATAAAATAATAGCATTAATGTCAACACTCAATAACTTCCAAATCATTTTAAATTAATATTTAGCAATTCAAGGACAATGTTTTAATAAATATCTTCGTATTTATTCAGTTAATAATAAAAAAGAATGTCTGCTTAAGCATGTTTCTTCATATCTATAATTCTATTTGGATTACAACTATTTTTAAAATAAAAAAAAAAACATGAACTTAAATTACCAAAGTTAGTTTTATACATTAAATATGAAAAAGTAACAATATTCTTGTGTATTGTGCAATAACATAGCATACTGCAGAAAATTAAAGTAAGATTTTCAGTGAATTTTTAATAAATTTAAAAATAATTAAATTAAATATCACTAAATGAAGTTGAACTGAGAAAATACTTTAAATGAAATAATTAGTATTTCATGCAACTGAAACAGATAATTAAGTAAATTACTTACAATGATTTTATAATATTGTTGGAAAAAAATCATGAATATGACTAAAACTTTTGAAAAATTACAAAAAATAATAAAACTATTAACAATTCAAAATGAAATTATGAACTGATACATAAATTAGTAAAACCCAAAACTATTCCACTTTTTACACTCAAGTCATACAAAACCCAAACATTTTCTTTTTTTAAAAAAAAAAAATTTTAAATTGTAGCAATACATATATAATTGTGTGTATATACATATATTGTGATATATAATACAGGAGATATAATTTTTGCATACATAATAATTACAGTTATTTGTATATTTGTCAAAAGCTTAAAAAATGTTATAAATAAAATGTAGGGTACATAATAAAAATTGTATTTTCCTCAAGCAAGTTAATATTTGCAAGTTAATACAAGCAAATAAATATTATTTAATAGGACACAGTTCAAATTTTAGAAGAAATCAAATGAAACAGATATTTACAAACATGTGAGTATAGAAATTTTCATTAGAGATTATTTATATATTGAGTCATCTATATATTTACAATAATGCACAACAATTACTAGTCAAAATCTAATTATACAAAATGTCCTAAAAAGTTCATTCTTTAATGTAAAACATATTAGAACTACATTTTAATTACATCAATGAAGCAGACTTTAAAATAGAAAATCCATTTTCATATAACAAAAACGATTTATATTAACAAGTGTAATCCAGATTTTTATGAATATAAAATTTGTAGTTTTATATATTTTTGAAATCTATATGGTACTAATCATTAAAACATTCCCACATCTTTCCTCATAATGTTAAAATACATTTTTTATGCATTACTAAAATACCGCTTTCATTTTTTTTACCCAATATTGTAGTAAAATAAAAGTTTCACTTCCAATAAAACTTTCTGCAAGCAATAAAAGAGAAAATTTTTCAACATCTTGAGTCGGATTCATTTGTTGACACTTCAAACTGATATATTACACTTCAAGAAATTTAATTACCTTACATTTTGTCAATGCTTTGTTGTTACTTATGACTTTATTGGAAGGATCAATTCAAATTTATAAAATAATTTAAATATCACAAACGAACAATGATATATATAAAAATAACGATATCTAAAATAAGACTCCTTGGTCATGCTAAATGAGCAACTATGGCTAAGGTGGCTCACGATAATGTTACTTTTAAATTACACATTTTAAAAAATGTTCATTTTCATATTATAATAATAAGTGAATAATTTGTTTTGCAAAAATTGCTAAAATATAACATTTTTTACATACTATTAATAAAAATGATTGAAATTTAAAAATTACATAAGCATCCAATGCTGTAATTACACATAAAAAAACAATCGGAAAACTAAGAGATTTTATATATAATTTTCATAATTATTCAATAAGCATTTTATTCTAGAAATGAAATTTAATGAATGCACAGTTATAATCGACCAACATTATGTGAAATATTCTTAATGTTTATACAAACTTTATTTTTCGAGTTTGTTTAAACTATGAGTTATATAAAGTTAAAAAAAATTATAATTTCATCAATTATAATTGCAAATTCAATCAATTATCTGTGACTTATGACATACATTTGTATGTTCTTAATATATAAAATATTAATAAGTTTGTTAATTTTTTGAGGATTTAATTTGATTACTTTGCTGCCTAATTTTGTCTCATTCTGACAAATCAAAAAATATATTTATGTACATAAAAATTAAGATCAATGTATATTATTGCATTTTGAAAAGTATAATTAACAATAAATATAGAGTAAAATATTTTTTAGTAATTATAATACAAAATAAATTACTTATCTAAGTATTATAAACTTTTTATTCTCATAAATATTTGAAAATTCAAGTAAAAAACCTATTTACTCATAATATCAGAACTTTTTAAGCAAAAAAGCATAATAAATATAATTTAAATTACTGGATTTTAATTAAAGAAAATATTTGAGTATTTTCTTTGCTCATATTTATTTACGTGACAAATAATTTGCAATGGAAAAGAATAGTTTGAAAATAAATAAAGTAAATTTAAACCTTACAAAATAATAAATAATGACAAGTTATAATAGGAAAAAAAATAACAATTATAAAGAATTATGTTCTTATAAATATATCTCATCTTTGCTAATTTGTACAGATAGTTTTGTTTTTAAGTCGATTAGTCCAGACAAGAAATCTCAATGAAAAATTAAACATTTCACTTTTCCTTCAATTTAGAAAGTATTTGCATCATCTAAATCATTAATGGCAATGAATAGTTAAGATAAGACACATATATAATAAAAACATGTCAAGATAAGTGAAGTATTTAGATTAGGAATTGATTACAATTTGAAACATTACTTCCAATACTTTTAAAGAATCTTTTATTATTAAGTATATAATCCTTCAGAAAACAGCAGTTACAAATACATTATCTACATAAGCAAAGTATCTTCAAGAAACTTTTAGCATTCAATCAAAAGTATTCTCTAAACCGACTCTGTAGAATTACTTTTATCAATGAGAATGCATAAAAGCATTAGCTATAGTATATTCTTTTTCACTGAAACAATTAGAAATAGTTCTAGACATTCTATACTGCCTATAGAAACTTTATGAAAATAACATGATTATTAATGGTCCAAAGTGACAAAATTTGGATATTCAAAATATAATACATTTGAATAAGCAATGAAATATTTAAAATTTTTAAGTCTTATTTTAAAGCTAGAAAAGTTCCTCAAAATAAAAAAAAAAGAAAAAAGAAAAAAATAAATAAAAAAAATAAATAAAAAACGCTTAACAATATTAGCTTATATTATAATTACAATTTCATTAGTATATATAATCTCAACTACTTCCATTATTCATATTTACTATCTTAATTTTTAAAATCAATAAAATAAAGACAAAACATTGTTGAAGTTAAAATGTACATTATATTGTATGTAAAAAAAAAATACATTTTATACTATTCCTTTCATTGAAATAATTATTTATTGAATTAAAATAAAATATAATATATATTCAAGTTATGTAAACATAGCCCTTTAATTGGCTATGAAAAATATTATCAGTGTCCATTATTTTTTACATGAATATCAATTACTGACAATTTTAGTAAAATTCTCCAACAAAAATATAAATAAAAATAAAATTTACTTTTTTTTATAAAATGTTCATACACATTTATATTTTTATTTTCATAAGTAATCAGGGTTAAAGCATATACATACATCTGTATACAATACAAATACATTTTTTTCTTATTAAAGATCCATTTTACAATAAACATGAAAAAGCTGCGTCAAAATACTGTTAAACATGTTAAAAATTTACAATTTTATTATAATTGAAATTTCTGCAAAAAATAAAGTACAAATTAAATTAAAACTAGCAGTAGACAGGAAGATTTCGGTTTGTTTGTTGCTCAACAGTCATTTTTTGCACACGAAGGCTAATTAGATCAGGATCTATGACTTAGAGTGAATTCTAAACAGCTACAAACATCCAAATCTACGATGGGATTCGAATCCAAGAACTGTTGAGCCGAAAGCTAGAGTACTAACCCTTCGGCTGCCAGCAGCAGAGAGCAAGGACACTATATACAATGTTGTGCATCAAATTAATTGAAAATATTTTAAATTTGCTTAATTTCTAAATGTGTACTAATGTTTCGAATGCTGTGTCAAGCATTTATTGAAAACATGTTTCATTAAAACCTAATAGTTTATGTTATCACAATAAGTAATAAACCACAGATATTACTCAAATGTAAAGAATAATATCATTATTACAAAAATGTATAATAATACTATGACAAAATATAGAAGCTACAATGTTTGAAACCAGTACATATGGGTTATCCAAATGTGAATTATGTAACTAAAAAACTAAATATCAATCAAAATTTACATTGCTGCAACTTCTATTGCAAGTCTGATTGAATACAGATATCATTCTCATTTAATTTCTTGCTAATTTTAAATTCATATATATACATATATTTTCAGAAAATGAAATTACAAGTTGCTTCGTAAACTATTAAGCTTTATCAAAGTAGTTGTTTTTTTAAATTTTATTTGTTTATAGTCATTTCAAAGATAATTCAAAGATATAGTCATTCTAAGTTTTATAATTAAAAACTATTATATAAATTTAAAAAAGCCAGCACACAAAAGTAATATATAAATTTACTTAAAAATTTAAAAACTTAATTTAATGAAGTTTATTAAAGTAAATTATACTTTTTGATACAGAAACACTCATGACATTTAATTTTTTTTACTCTTTCTATAAACAAAAGAATAAATAAAATGAAGTTCTTTTAACCTTAAAAAATATATTATTTCAAAAATTCATGAACTGAAATAATTTATCATGACATTTAGGAATTATAATGTCTAAAATTATAAATGATAAATATTTAATTTAAACCATAAACATGCATGCAATTTTAAATATGCATACAAAAAAATTATTTATTAATAATCTTGAGTGACCATGTTTATTCCACAAATGTCTATACTAAATGCAACTTGAGTGCAAAAGTAGAAAAAAATTTAAATTGTAAAATGCAAAACATCAAATTTTCATCACCTGATAAAAACACAGATTATTATTTACACATTACAGAATTCATTTTACATCTCACTTACCATATTATATTATTTATGAGTTAAGAAAATTTCCAAAAAACACCAAACTCAATTCTAATATTTACTTTTATAATTATTTAAGCACTATAATTCATTAGCGCAATTTTTTTATAAATTTGCAGATAAAAAATATAACCTTGTATAAAAATATTGAACTATTACTATTATAATTATTACTTTATAATTATTTATATTACTTTATAATTATTTATATTTACTTTTATAATTATTTAAGCACTATAATTCATTAGCGCAATTTTTTTATAAATTTGCAGATAAAAAATATAACCTTATACAAAAATATTGAACTATCATAGTATTTATAACTCTTTTATATTACATTGAATGAAAAATAAATATTTGTATTTTTATTCATTAATATTTTTCGTAAGGAAATTTGGCACAATTCGTATATACTCCCATACAACAATCATTGTAACAGGAAAGAATAAAAAATTGCAATTATTGTTGTAAATGTTTGTGCCACATTTCGTTGAAATAAGAATAGATTTTTAGAAACTACTAAGAAATAGTTTAAACTTTTTATCTATATTACAAACTAAATAATTATCATTTATTGATAAAACTTATTTAAACATCAAAATTTATTTGACACAAACTGCTTATCTATTGTTTTGATAATTGATTTTGGAATATAATGGAACATTACCAAAAATTATTTTAAACTTAACTTCATTTCTTTAAAATACAGATAGCTCACTTGCATAAGAATATCACAGAAGGTAAATGCTTTGTCTTCGGCAGTATCGGTGTTAACGTTACATTACTATGAAAGCAGCGTTCAAACCCGATACAGCAAATGACTAAAGCTTTCAAATTCAGTTTATTACCTGGGAAAAAATATATATAATTAAAAAAGCAAAAAAAATTAAAAACTTAATACATATAAGAATATAATTATTAAAAGTACACGTTTGTTAGATGTAAGGAAATAAAAATAATTAACAACAACACAGCTTCTAACATTTAGCCTCTTTTGCTCTCCTAAATTTTTTAGCACTATTTGTTAGAAAAATTTTCATCAAAAAAATTAATCAGAAATGCTTACTTAAAGAACAACTTTGCAGGTTTTTTTTTTTCTCTTCTGGTAAATAGATAAATATTCATTTCCTACAAGCAAACACAATCATTAGGAACTCAAACTCATAGAAATCATTATTTAGATTTTAAAAAAAATGTGGACCATTGAATAGTTTCACCAGATAATTAAAATATCAATAAAATTTATTGAAAATTGAACATGATCAAAATATTTCCTCAGAAATTTACCAAATGTATTAATACCACCATATTTGATATAAATATCTCTAATCTTTTTAATTTCAATTCCCCATTCTTTAAGCCCAAATTACTTCAGTTTTATGCATTGCAATTTTTCCTCAATTTTTATTATAAAAAATTTATTGAACAACTTCTTTTCTCTCAGCAATGTTAAATATCAGATTTAAGAGATTAATAATTTATTAAACCAAAATAAGTTGTTACAAGAAAAATACTCTTAAATAAGATCAAGAAATCAATATAAAAAAAACTACAAAGAATAAGATTTATCATATTTAAGAGATCAAATATAAATATTCAACAGAAACCACAATTAGATATTTTATTCAATAAATTACAATTAATAAATTTAATATAAATCCACATCAGATGATCTCTATGGAGAATCAGTTTTTTTAAAAAAAACACAAAAATATAATATCTATAAATCTAGCAAATCAATACAATTGTATAAAAGACTATGGATGTAGAATAATCCTTCAGAAAATAAAGTAAAACTTTAATTATTCTCAACAAGAATTGCACTTTAGATTAGCCTAAAGTTTTTCTGAAATAAATTTCATCAGCAATAGATGTTTTGAAAAAGTTGAAAAATTTTCAAGAAACTAAAATTTCGATTCCATTTGAAAGAAATCGTGGCAAAATTATAATTAATTAATTAATTATTATATTAATATTTGAAAATTGCAAATATTAAATCTTCCTTTACACATTACAGTATAGATAAAGAGAAAATATTTACACATACTTCATCAAATTACTTTTAAGAAATCTAGTAATATTTACTAAATGACTGTTATTGCAGTCATCAGATCAATAATTTGATTAGTTAGTAGTATTTAAGATAAAAAAAATATTAGCAAAATTATGATCATAAAACTCTTGAGGTAATTATAAAATAATTCAAGACCAATTTTTAACAGTAACCTTTCAAATAAATAAATTTTACTTACATTTAATTTTCGTTCTAGATGTAGAACACACCTACAAGCAAATAACGAACCTCAATTTCCAAGTTGATTGTTGAGTGGCCTCTTCACTTTTCTGTGGGGCCGAAAATCTAAAAAACAGGTTGAACAAGTTTATTAAAATAGTTAGAAAAATGAATATGATTAATTAATATCTACATACTAAATTACTCAAAATATTTTGTTAAAAAAAACATAAATATTCAAGAATACATAATTATTCGATTAACCTAAATTCAATGAAAAATAAATACACGTAGCCTTATCGATTGATTTATTTGCTAAATGTTTATTGGTTGGAGTTTAATGGATTATGCTCGAATTAACAACATTCAAAGTATCAAAGGAAGCGTACCAACTAAAAACTATTTGAATCTTTTATATAAGTAATGAAATAATTTTATAGGTACTCCACAATTTTAAATTAAAACACTATGAACTGCGCATTTAATGAACATAAAAAACCACATAAACTCTATAGCATAATACATATAAAATTCTCAAAAAAATTAAATAATCATTTGTATCCTTTATCAGTGTTTATCTTTTGCATCCTCACTTTTAAGCATTTGTACTATGTCTAGAAGAATTGATATATCAGACACAAGATGGCATCTCGATTTGAAGAAACACTAAAAACAGTGTATTCCTATAGTATAGTAACACACTTCTAAATGTCATATTTCCTTCTGAGTGAAGCTAACACACGAAACCTGTTAGAGATCAGAAGAAGACAAATAGTGGGAGCACATCTGCTCGATTCATTGGTAACCACAGTGATACAACTGCTCGAAATATCAACGGGTACTTTGTTAAAGGTCATAACAGTATACAACGATCATAACAAAATTCATTTATGAGACAGAACTGTAGAAGAAGACCAAACTCACTGCGAAAGACATATATAGCAGTGCAGTTGAACCCTGGACTGTATCTTAAGTTTTAGCAGGTTTGGAATATACTCGCCTGGCACGTACCTCATAATTTATAACCAAGGTCAGGTGACGAAGTCATGCGTAAGCTGGCATTCTCCTTTCCATATCTACACCACACCAGAGTAGGACTTAAAAGAATACTGTAAACTGCAGGAGGAAGACCACGGTGATAAAAGTGAACTAAATAAACATAAACGGTATTGACCTATCAATTTTGAAGCTAACAAATAAATATTTGATTCACAGATTCGATTGGAAAACTCCTTGTTACAGATCTAAGTTGGAAAAACAGTAGTTCAAGGAGCTTAAAACCTGAACTGAGTATCAATATAAACATATCTTGTTGCCTAAGGAATCCTTTTTCTCTCGCGTCTTGTCGGCCCCAAAGCGGCGTGACCACACCCTCCTCAGTAAGGAATCCTTTTTCTCCCTATTACAGATTGTGGGACTAGATTATATATAGTGAAATCCCGCTGAAACATATAACCCAGATTCTCTACTTACTGAAATAAACTTGGTAGTTGTTCCGTAATGGTTTAGAGCAGGGGTCGCCAAACTTTTTTTGCCCCCTATATATTTTTTCGAAATCTCCATAGACCCCCACAAAGGTAATTTTCAGATAATTAAAATAAAACTATAATAGTCTAAATATTTAATAAATCGGAAACAGTAAGTAAAGTAGCTACAGATTTTTTATCTCTTAATGAGATGAGTGTGCCTGGTGTTTCTATATTGGTTCGTTATATTGGTTTCGAAAATAGTCAATTTTAACCGTAAATCCCACCGAAGCTCCACATTTAATTTATTTCTGTTTTTAGTTAAAATTGAATTAACTTGACTGAAACCGATTTCAACCATATACGAACTTGGAAACGGCAAGAAAAAAAGGGGCAGATTGTTTTCTGAGTTATTATTTTATTTTCTATAAAGAATATAATATTAAGTCAATTATAAAAATATTTTTAATTTTTACGTACGCAGTTAGATGTGTGTGATTTGCGCATTAAGAACTGTTTTTCCTTCGAGTCCCAATAGACCCCTTCTGTCATTGTCAGATAGACCCCTACTGTTGTTAAATAGACCCCTAGCGGTCTATATAGACCACTTTGGCGACCCCTGGTTTAGAGCCTCATCTCGTTGTATGAAGTAGCTCCCTTGTACAAGTCAGTATAACTCATTAAGTTACTCTTTTTGATCGACAAGTTATACACTGCTCAAAACAACTAAAGGATATTGCAGGTTTTACAAAAAATAAAGATATAAGCGAAATTTTGCTGAAAATGGAAGAGAATCACAAATGCAAATTTTTCTGATTTTCAAACTTTAGAGTATGTTAATTTTGAGTTCGACTTCAAAAATGTCGCTGTAGCGGTATGAATGAAATTTGACTTTCAACTGAATAAAAGACAATGAAGACAAGGATAATCGGCATTCAGTGACTGCTTTTTTCCCTGAATAAGAAGTCTCAGCGAAGTCATTTAACCGATTCAGAAGCTTGGAAAGTTGTTGGTAGGTTAGAAGAGGGACAAACTCAAGCCGAAGTAGCGCAAGCCATTGGAGTGTCACAAAGTGTGATTTCGAGGATCTGAAACCGTTTTTTAGAGACTGGAAGTGCAGGTCGAAGACCAAGGCAATGCCGTAGACACCGAAATATGAACGCTACTCATCTCCAACAACACCATGGTTTCAACTCAGACTATCCGAAACGGGTCCATGGTGTAGGTCTGTATGCTCGCCGACCGATGATATGTGTTAAACTAACATCAAGGAATCGTCGCGACCGCAGGGAGTGGGCAACAAAGCATGTGAACTGGAGGAGAAATGAATGGAACAATATTCTTTTTTCTGACGAGTCTCGTTTTTCTGTTCATACTGATAATTAGCGTATTTTCATCTGGAGGGACCGTGGGAGTAGAAGTAATCCTGCGTTCATGCACGAAAGTGTCAGATTTGGCGGTGGGGGAGTGTTGGTGACATCTCCATTGACGGGCGCACAGACCTCTATATCATTCGAGATGGACCTCTGATTGGTCGCCGATATAGGGATGATATCCTCAGACCTATTGTAGTCTTTTACGCTGCAGCAATCGGAGATCACTTCATTTTAATGGACGATAAATGCAGGCCACATCGTGCTAACCTGGTGAAGGATTTCCTTATCAAGGAAGGAATCGTACGAATGGAATGGCCAGAGTGTTCTCCATACATGAATCCAATATAGCACGTTTGGGACGCTTTAGGAAGATGAGTTGCTGGCCATCAACCACCCCCCACAAATTGTCCAAGAACTGGAAAGAGCTCTTAAGGAAGAGTGGAATAGAATACCCCAACTCGTGATTAATAGCCTCATTGACTCTATGCCTCAAAGGTGCTGGTCATCCGTGGAAACCATACGCCATATTGAAAATGACTTCGTTTGAAGACACCTTTTCTTATTCTTCTTTTCTCATATGCACTAATTGTTTTTTTCCTTTAGTACACAAATCCTCTTCAGATTTTTAGATTTTGTATCACTGTAATTGTGGAAATGTTGTAGACTAAAGTGTCTCCCTTCCATTTTTTTTATTTTTTTAAACACATTTTCTAAGGAAATTTTAAATCTGATCATTTTAAACGTTTTTTAGCAGCGCACAGCAAGGCACCATATAGGAAATTAATCTAAATAGCATCATGATTCTTTGTTCTCTCACTGATACTTATTTTCAATATTTAAATCAATAAGAAGCTCTCATAAAATGATTTTTATAAATTCAGCTTCAATTTTAAATAAATTATAAATCATTTTTAATTTAACTGTTGGTATAGTTTAATATAAATGGAATAAAATTTCCACAGTTCTTTAATCGGATTTCTACTTTTGTACTTAAATCCAATGTTTATATAGCATTAAAAAATGTGCTACAAATCACAAACTTGATCTGTATATTTTAAGTGTACGTAATTCTATAATACATGAGAAAGAAAATTCGATAAATAAACAATTCATAAGACATTTCTTCACAGTAAAACGATTTAAATATTTAATTTTCTTGATTATTTAATAATACACAGTTTGAAATGGGCTGCAAACTATAAATTCAATTTGCATTATTTTTTAATTGTGGAAAAAAAATTATAACATGACAAAGAAAATTCGATAAAACAAAAACTTTATTTCTTTAAATTAAGACTAATATTTAATTTTCAACCATCTAGCTGTTTTACTTGTTGAGTTGATTATTTTTTTTAACAAAAACTTACATTTCACAAACTGTACTGAGGTATACTAAGCAACATCCAATATATGTTCAGTGGCTTAAGCAAGTAGCTGTAAAAGTAATTTTACTTGGATTCCAAATACTCAATTAATAATGTTTGCATATGAATCCTTTTTTTCATGAATTTAAAATAATTATTGAATCACAAGAGATTGCAGATTTATTTTTATACTTAAATATTGAATTTTTCATATAGACCAAACAGATTCAGTTTTTGCACCATATTAAAATTTCTTTTAATTTAATAAACTTTAATTAGAAAGAACTTTTTTCTTTTATTCTCTTCCCATTCTTTTTATTTAAAATTTTCCATTTTCGTTTGTGAACAGGAATCCATACAAAGCAGAATGTATTATTTATAGCACTAACAACAAATAACGTAAGACATTAGGCAATAAAAAAAGAACAAGCTTTATAAAATTCTAGTTACAAGGACTAAGTGCTTAAAGAAACAATTAAGAATTCTTAATTTTCAAATCAAAATACTAATTAGACTAAACGTAAATTAAAAGCTCATTACTCAGAATTATGTAGTCAAAAATAAATTGGATAAAATCAACACACACACACACACATATATATATATATATATATATATATATATATGCTACCAATTAAAATTATGTATCTTAAAAGACTGCATTTTAAATCTTTCTTCATAAGTAAAAAATAATTTTTTTATATAAATGATAAATCCTTACTAAAGTTATGCCAAATAAATGAGAATTCACTGCGTTAGTCCTGTATGCCTTACTATTTAAAAAAAAAAGTTTTATCAAATATTGTAACACAGAATTTAATATCTTTTTTACAAAAGTAAAAGAGAACTTCTTTACATTAATAAAAAATCCATTTCAATTCCATATCTATTAGAAAAATTCAACATTAATCAAGAATTCTTTAAAGAATTCAATTAATCTTGAATAACTTGCTTTTTTACAACTTATACAAAAAGTTATCTTGTTTTAGAAAGATTTAAGAATCTTTGAGTTAATTGTTAATGGACTGATTTGTGTGACACTATATTTTAATTTGTATACATTTTTTCCCATGCTGAACCAAGTTACTTTAAAACAAAGAATAATTTAACAAGAAATCTAAGCAAATTTAATTTTACATACATCATTTAATACACGTCACAAAAATATAAGGTTATAGTTTTTTTACTCATAATTTCTATTTAGAAAACTTACTAATCTTTGTATTTTGCAGAAACACTATGCATACTTTAAAAGGCTACAATAATAAATTAAACAAATTTTCAATAAATAAATGTAATCAAAACTTCATATTAAACTTATTAAAAAGTAAACATATTAGAAAAAATAAACCTTGATATGAAGAGATCTGACAGTAAAAAATAATTTTACAAGAAAATGAACTTTAGTTGCAACTCAAAATGAATTCGAAAGTGTGAGAATGAATTAAAACTTAATTCAGTTTTATGCAATACAACCAAGAAAATAAAATTCCAAAATTAATCATTAACATAAAAATCTGAATGAATATTGGAGAATACTAAAGTAGAAACACTCTCATGATTATGAACTGAAATTAATACATATTTTATTGGAACACAATCACACAATAATTCATTGCTTTTATGAATATGTCATTTTTGAAAAATAGAATGACATAATAAAATCTAAAGCTGCATTTACAATTATTAAGTAGTTATCAATATTTAAAAATCACTCATACAATATTATTCTATTAATAGTTGAACAATCTATTGATGATTTCATTAAAAAATTAGATATTACATTTGTAAAAATAATCAAAAAATATTTTAAAAGATATCAGGCAATTTTTGATACTGAAAGCACAGGTAAAATAAATAAACACACACACATTGTATATTCAGATAAAATTTATTGTATGTAAATTGCAAATGTATATATAAAATGATCCACTGTACACAAGATTTATACAAACACAAAAAAAATATGAAAGTTTATGATGTAACACAACACAAGACATTCCTTCTTAAAATGGCTTAGGAACAACTGGATGGGGTAATAAGCCAGGTGCAGTGATGAGGGGAACTCCAGATAAAACATCTGGACCATGTTTCTGAAATAAAAGTAAAAAAAATAAAATAAAATTCAAGGGTAATAAAACTCCTCAGATAAAATTCACAGCATTTATTTAAAGCTGGTGCAAAATTTGAACAATAATTGCTTTTATCTAAGTATTTATCCTTTCGATCATGATCAAAGGAAAATAATGTTAAAATTGACATCACAATACTTCAAAATTTTTAAACTAATGCTTCTTAATTGCTGAAATATGTCTTCAAATTTTAATTACCACTAATTCACGAGCATACAAACAAAAAAACTATTAAGGACATATTACATAAATATAAAACTTAGAGAATAATAATATTTTTCATATGTATTTTACTCATTCTTACATTTAATTGTTGAATCAGAATGTTGTATTTCAGAGATCTAAATTAGAAAAATAAATAAATAAAATTATCAAGCAGTGTTATTTTAAAGTGGTTATGAACCTTACCCAGCATGGTTTAAATTAATGTCATTACTGAAATGCTTAAAAACTTACTTTAATATTGTTTCAGACAGTTGATTTATTTAAAATTAATGGAACAAAATTTTTAATCTTTGATTAATATTATTCTTTGAATTTAATAGTTTCCAAATAGATTGATATAAGTTCATGATTACATTTATGCAAATTTTATTTAAAAAATAAAATAACATAGTATAAATAACAGGTTAATAAATAAATTTCATAATGCCTTTATAGTTTTCAAATTTCCTCTTTTTCAATCTTTATGAAAGTCCAAACCTAAAACTAAAAAATTTAACACCATTAGGATACATTTTATGATGAAAGGAATATTGGTTTAGATAAGTTTTACTTTTTGAACAGTCCTCTTGTTCATGATATTTGAAGATTCATAGACACAGTCTAGTTTGCCTCTAGATCAGGAAGAATAAGACAACAAAGGAAAAAATTTCTCAGGATGTTTAGAAGAAAAATATGAGTAATCAAAAAGAAAATATACAAGATTGTCATAAAAAGAGAAAGAATTTTGGAAAAGAGGGGAAGATATTCATTGACTATATAGTCGATTTTGGTCTACTTAGATGACTGAGAACAACAATTTTGAAAAACAATTAGAAGGAGAGTTCATCAATAAAATATGAGAAAGTATTTTGTTATTCCCCCAAAATATAAACCCATAAAGATTAAAATAAAATATTGCACAATCTGTAAAATTCATTCCTTTCTACACATTAATAAATATTTTTTTTAAACTTTTAAAAGACTAAAGTAGAGTTTAACAAATCAAACCTTTAAGTTTATCTTTTACCACAGTAATAAATGTTTTGTCCTTTTTTTTAAATTGCTTTTATCAGGCTATTGTTGACATCTGAAATAAAGTGTGAATTTTAGTAAACTGCTTTTTTTTCTTTGCTCTATAAGATATATTATTATTCTTTCTAATTGATTTTTCTACTTTTTGGAAATTTCATGGATATTCTTTATAATATTTATTGTTTTATTATTACTAAATTTTTATCGTGCCCCCCTTTGATTTTAACTTTGACTACACTATTTAAATTTTCATTTAATCAAGATTAAAATATTACAGCAAGTTGTTTAATCACTTAAAAAATCTACAGTAGATCATCTTGTGGCCCATGATATATTGTAAAAATAGTATTGAGTTCAAAATAAAACTAAGTGCATGCACAGGTGTAACCATCTGATGAGAAAAAATCAAACATACAATTTACTACAATATAAAATAAATTTCTTTAAAGCATTAATTTTGCATATATTTATGTTTTAAATTTACTTTATTGCACAACAATCACTTTTTGTACTTTATTTTTTTTGAATTATATAGAGGGGTCATCAGATTTAATTCATGAAAATTTTTTATTTGTATTGCAAGATAGCTAAAAATTTTCATTAAAAGGTACATAAAATAGAATATGTACTTCAGAATATTCTTACATATTATGTTCAAGCTTATTTTATAGTCAAGAGCCTATTATACTCAGGGAAAACTACCAGCTCTACTATATGGAAATATAAATGCACAATTTTGGAACTGGCTGATCAGATTTCCTTGAAATATGACTTTATTTCTTACTCTTTTGAAGAATTAAAAAACCCCTATCAAGTTAATTGCTTTCCATAATAAATGGGTTTAAAGAAAATGTTTCATGCAATACTAAATTAATTCAAACAAATGTACACATTTTACATTTCTTGGAAGAATAATTATGCATATGAAAAATATATTTCCTAAAAGAGGATTTAAAAAAAAAAGGTCCATAATTTCATATACCTTAATGGGTTTGAAAAATAGTTTCTATATTAGCTCTGAAGCTTTGTGGCAGTGTTTACAAAAAATTTAATTCAATTTTTTCAGATGAAGGTCTAAGTAAAAAGGATCATATTAATATCTAAATGGAATCAAAGGATCAATTTTAAATATCTAGATGGAAAATTGAACAAAATTTGCATTCATTTTCCTTATCACATTGAAACATTAATTATTACATAGCTGATTTTAAATTAGTAATAATGGAGGCATGTTATACATTTCCAAGAGTTTTGAGAGAAATTTGCATATTTTTATAATATCAAAACATTAAAATATTCTTACAAACCTTTACTAAACTTACAGTGAAATGTTAAAATAGATCAAAGTAATTAATTCAGAAATAATTGTTTTGAAATTTGGTAGTCAGTATATTTTTTCTTCTTTACTAAAGTTTAATTGTATTAACTATTTATTTTTCCAATCACTATATATGGCTTAATACAGGACTTGAAGTAAATTAATAAATAATTATAAAATTAAATTTAAAAATTGAAATATAAAGAATATTTGTATCTTCCAGCATCTCAACAAAATTCTAGAAAGTATTAAAATTACAATATTTGGAGTCACTGCATTAAAGAGAAGTCACCTTCAATGATATTAAATTACAGCTTCTTTCACTGTGAGATTACATAAAAAAATAATATTTTTAGTCTTGTTAAAAAAGCTGGCTCGTGACAGAAATTGTTTAGTTTGGACATAAAAAATAGTTAAAATAAGACATTCTGTATTTCTGAGAGGATACAGAAATAGAAATAAGTCAAAATAATTCAAAATGATCAACATTATTTTGAAATCCATAACTTTTGGATTTACCAAGAGAATTGATATTCACTTAGAACTAAAATCAAATTCCAATTTTTGAGATTGGCAACAAAAAATTCAGAATGATAATATTTATGAAAAACAAAGCCAATGAGGTGACAACCACTGATTCAAGATAAAATATATTAAGTGAAAATTTGAAGAGATATGATCTTGGGTTTTGTCACCAAAATTCCACAGGCAAAGGAAAACCAAAAAACCATTTTTATCACAAAAACTTATAACCTTAAAAGTTTTTAATTTAAAATGATCTGGTATTATCCTTAAGAGCAATCAAAATTTCTTTTTTTTAAAGTTAAAATAAAAATTGCTTTTAATTAAGCTATGTACAACATAAAATTATGAAGATTTGTAAATATAATTTAAATGGTTTCTATATTTACTATATATTTAAAGATTTTATACAACAAATCGATTGGATATTTTTTTAATTGGAAGACTTAGGTAAGTAAATAACTAAGAAACACAGAACAATGTAATGAGTATTTTGTATATATAATACATTTTAATATTTAATGGTATAGTAATTAGAGCTACAAACCAATTAGTGTAACTTTTACCAAGTTTTGTTTATTATTTGAATATTATAAAATTGTAAATATTCAAATTCACAATGTCTGAGAAAATGACA
>JAPDSC010063123.1:0-25346 GCA_026290005.1 Latrodectus geometricus | reverse complement strand
ATATGCATACATATAAAGAGTAAGAAATTTAATGGGAAAGATTGAATAAAATCAAAGTTATTTTCGTGGAAATGGTCTGATATTATTTCAGAATTACCTAATGCGTGGACACAAATCTTTTGTGTAGGAAATTACAGATTTCATTCTTTTCACTGTTATACAGAGAGAAATGACTGTTGGAAGAGAAAATTATTGTTGGAAAATGAATTTTTATTAATTATAAAATTAACTATTGAATTTACAGTGATTAGTTTATTAATTAATTTTTAATATAATATTTGTATTTTAGAATAATTGTGATTTTTGTTTGTAAGTACACTTTCAGATACGAGTTATTCATTTCAATCTAACTTCAAGTACTAAATGCTAATCTTTAGCTCAGTGAATACAAGAAACTACAAAGCTCTTTGTCAAACACAATAAATATTTTTTCAAATATATCTTATCCGACAAAAAATTTATGTATGCTAAAATCTGATGAATAACTATTTAAATATAGCATCACTTACCTCCTTTTCAAAGCAATTCACGTTTCCATTATTTTTAACTTTTTTAATACTGTCCTACAATTCTCTATCTTTAATATTGTATATTTTGAAACAAATGCCCCATTGTTAGATATTTTTCATAGTTTTAATTCTGCAACGTTTAATTAATAGTTTAGTCAGTATTTTAATAAATGAGTTTTTATCTTTCTGACTTCGGAAGGTTTCTGATAACGTTTTGAAAAAGCTTATAGTTTTTTTTTAGAAAATAATCATTGTAGTAGCAAAGAAAAATTAACCACTGTCAATATATGACATTAAGCTTATGTTTTACTTGTAAGTACAAGAGTTTAAAAGCTATAATAAGCTTTTATATTTGCTTATAAAAACATTGCATTGGGAAAAAAACAAAACAAAAAAAAAACTATGAACTAAGCTATAATATATTCATAAACATGTTACCGGTCTACGATACGTTAAAAATGTATTACACGCATAATTGATATGGAAAAATTTGCATCTTAAAATTAGAAATTATCGGATAGATTTTTATTATTCTTTTTTCATATGGAACTTAAATTTCATTTATGAAAATCTTTTTTTAGAAATAAATTTTCTCACTGAATACATAATTAAGGAACTAAAACTAATCTGAACTTGGGGATCATCATGGACTTTTCCATGAACTAAAACTTCATTGAACCCTTCAAGTAAATCTGTTTATCCCTAGAATTTTTTTTGTCCAGTATTATGAAGCACGTATATTAGACAATTCATTTTTATAATTATTACATGTACTCATTTTACTTTTATTATTATTACATGTAAATTCTTTTTAATATGAAATTTTAATTCTAAAATTAATTGAAATTTATTCTAAATTCAGCAATTTTATTAAATATAGTGTTAAATGTATAAAAACATTTGTAAGTGTACTTATAGAAAACAAAATTACATAATGTTGTTAAAAATCAATCAGCTTATAAAAACAATCTGAATTTTGGTCCTTTTTAAACATGCGTATACATTATGCGTTAACTAAGTATACACCATGTATATACACTGGTGTTCAAATTGAAGTCAATTTGCATATTTTGTCGAATGTCTTGAAAAGAAATGAAGTAAATGTAAGACCACTACTACGAGATAAGGATGAAAATCGTGAACGTTGAATACTTAACAGTACACGCATGTTTGGGTGGAGCCTGTAGAGCAATATACTTTATAAATGCTTTTTATAAAACAAGCTTTTCGTACGTAAGCACAAATCATCTTATTTTTTAATGTTTTTGTAAAATGATAGATAGAATACAAATTTTAACAATAACAATGAGATATCATCAACGTTTAGATGAGGGAATGTGGTAGTGAATTTTGTGGAGGCTCGAAGACCTTAATTATAGATTTGTAGGAAATACAATTTAACTCCTAGCTTTATGTGCAACTTATTGAGCCATGATGATCCCCACTTGTCTATTCTAGCAAGGCGTATCAGGTACATCATAGCTTCTCATCTCTCTCGTAACATGTATATGGCCACAGGAAAAGTCACCATACTTAGAAGGTTTCATGAGATAGAGTTGTTGGCATAGAGACCTATGATGTGGGTTCCTCTCAGTTCACAAAAGAATCCTTTAGCGTGATACAGAGAGCATAGAGATTGGAGAATACATCAATTGACTATCGTTTTCTTCTATGAAAAGTTCCCGTTAAGCTTAACCGCAGAATCCTGCGGTACGTTCATATGGAGAGAACCATGGTCCCTCTACCATGCATCCAATGTTTATTGAATCAACCGTTTTGATGGCACATGTTTAATGGTATAGTCAAGCATAATGTTAAATAGCCGCACTCCCCTCCATATCTTTGAATGAGGCAGTGTGACTTGGTGGTATAGAGATGATGTCTTATATCCATATCTTTGCCTTTTCATGAGTGTTAGTGGTACTAAGTTCATTTTACTGGATGACAACTTGTAGCCACATAGAGGGCTTCTGGTCCACGAATTTCTAGAAATTGAAGATTTTGAGTGGATGGATTATCCAAGCTCATCTCTAGACTTAGCATTATAGAGCATACCTGAGATACTTTAGGAGGGGGACCCACATTTGATTGTTCTGGAATGAAAGTCCCTTCGAGAACCATCCAATTCACGAATATAGCTTTGCGGAACGAGTGGAGCCAATTGTCACAAGAAATCATAAATTACTTTATTTTAAATATGGAAGTACGTGGTGAGACTAATATATCTGTAAGAGGGGACCATACTCCCTATTAACCTATTTATTTGTTATATTCTGCAACATCCGTTGCATGTATTCCAACTCTAGTGACTTTAGTGAGAATACACGCAATCCTGCATGTGTTTTATAACTATTTCGTGATTATTTGTATTATAATGTGTCAATATACGTACATATCAATTATCAATATAAAATATCTGGTAATTTTTGAGATAACTGATCAAGTCTTAAAATTCTCTTAATTTCAAACACCAATGTATATTTCTTAAATATTATTTAAACTATTTGTTAATACGGTATTGTAACATGAACAAAATTTTATTCAAACCAATTTATTTTTAGTATCTAATTAAAAAATTATTAATAAGTTAATAAAAATGACATTTACAAAAACAAATATAAATTAAGTAACGTACAAGATATATTATAACAATGAATAAAAAGAGCTAATTTGAAAGGGAAAAATCACAAATATTGATTATAACATGTGAATATAAATATTTAAATAAAGGGCAATACATGTTAATTCCAATGAAATATTTAAATTGAATATTATTAAACAATGTCTATATCTTTAGGATCATTTACTTCTAGAATTATTGTAAACATTTTCCAATTATGAAAAATTGGAACATTTAGCTCTTACACTTTGAAATCTGAAGAAACGGAAGTATCAATATTTATTTAGAATAGTTATTCATTTAAAATAATTTAATACCCTAATGATATAGTCTATAATGGAAAAGCGTACTGCTTTAGGCAAAGAAAGTATGTTATATAATGACTTGTTTTTAAAACATCTAATACAAATACTTAAAAAAAATAAATACTGTATCGAAACATAATGGATTTCCTACCATAAATGATAAAAATTTAAGCAATATTTGTGATCTGAAGAAAAAAATTATAATTCGTGCATTAATTCTATGCTTATCAAAGCAGTTTTCATCATTTATTTTTTCTCAGGATGTTCTGAGTTACATATTCCATGAATAAGAACCTTAAAAATGTTGTTCAAAAGCACTTATTTGACGTATAAAGAGTTTTGAATTTTTCTTATTTGAAAGAATTTTGTATCAAAAATGCTTCTTGTATTTAACTTTTACATGTATATTTGAGTTTTAAATCATTTAAAGATTTCTATTAGAATTTGACTTAGAAAAATTATTAAAAAATGTTTTAGTTAACATGGTGAAATATAAAAAAAAAGTGTTGCTTCTTTTTGAAATAAAGGTATACATTTTATTTAAATATTCTTTTTAAATAAATATATATTATATAGTTATTTATGTCTTACTTAGAAATAATATGATTCTCTGATTTAAGATACATTTTTTTTCCTTTCATATTCTAAGCATTTTAAAATTTTATTAGATATACATTTTTAATTCTATAATTTGCTAACAGAATATGCATTAAAGGAATGCAGAAATTCCTTTCCATTTAAATTTCAGAAAGTATTTTTATACGTTCTCGAAGCGTTTTGGAAAATATCCATAAATTTAAACATTACTACTTAATTGTATTTAAATCAAGTCCTTATATTTTATAGTCTTTCATAATAAATAGGGAGACTATTCATGTTCTTTCTTTAAATTGTGTACCGAAATTCTTATAATTTTAAATTAAAATCTCTTATAAATATTAAGAATAAATAGGAATTTTTGTCTTTATCTCTAATTTTGCTAACTAATCTCTAATTTCGCTTAATTTTCAAAAACATGATGCTTATGTGTTTATTGTTATTTTCATCAATTTTTGAATGCCACGTAATGATGTTTTGATTCCAATATTGAGTTAAATTATACTCCCGCAAAATGTTTCATTTTTATATAATAGCTAACTAAAAGTTTCATTTCATGTTCAATTCTCTATATTAGTAATACGAACACAAACAATAGTGAAATTTTTATTATTAGTCTTCCATGATGAAACATTTACTGAAAAGGATTGGTTTGGTAAAATTTGCATTACAAAATAGAACATTTTGAGTTGATTAAGTAAAATAAATTATTCCAATTTTTCTATACATTAACTTTACTCTCTAATAATTTCGTAGTTTCAATACATATAATCTCAAATTTAGTTTTCAAAAAGTTGGAAAATTCAAATACATAAATTAAACACAAGAAGATTGCAGAATAAAATAGCTTTTCTTTGCAAAAGAAAATTAAAATTGTTAAATAATATTTACGGAATAAATCATTCACATTTGGAAATAATCATGTCACTTTCATTCAATTTCTATTTTATTCCAAGTGATATTATTATATTTTAATTGTTATTAATTTTTTTTACCTTGACATATTAAACATTAATTATTGCCAAAAATAGCTGCAATAGCTATATAAACGAATAAAGAGAATTTAAAATGTAACACAAAATAAATTTATATAAGCAACATTTTAAAAGCATACGTAAACCTTAGGAAACGAAAATGCTAAATCCTCTTAATATGTTAAATTAAAAATTTCCTATTATATGTTTGCTTACTGAAATTCACAAATGTATTCTCTTTTTGGCTAACATAATTAAGGATAATTACATTGAAATGAAAGTAATTGATTTGTACAATATTTTATCGCACTAATAGGATTTGATTCTTAATTATCTCTGAATATTTTATTAGAATGAAGAGTCTCCTTAGAGTCGCATATGTTTTCTGCATGCAAATCTGTTGAAGTAGCTACTTAACATTGTTTTTAAGTTTCTTTCTAGTTTTCTTAAAAATATTGTTAGTTACATACGGAATATCTTCTGTAAAGACAAAATGTAGTTGATGCTTATGTTTTTTAGCTTTTTTACATATTTTAATCTCTCTGCAATACAAAAATATAAATTTCTATATTCTCAATCTAAACTAACTGATAGATCAATTTTTTTAAAATTTCTCTCTTCAAAACAGCAATTTAATACATTAAATGCACATAAAAAACTAATCCGTAATCAATAGTTAATTCCTTATATACTACCAGTTAGAGACAAATGTTTTTGCAAAAATTAAATAACAGGTTAACGTAGTATATAAAGTGTAGATAACGTAGTATATAAAGTGTAGAAAGAAAGAAACACGAATATTTTCATAATTTATCTATAAAATAAAGATATTTTATATACATATTCTTCATGAAAATTAGTTATAATTTATATCTATATCAGTTCTCTTAAAGCTAAATTAAAGGTATCAATAATATTTGGCAAATAGATTTCAGCTTCATTGTGTATTATGTCAAAACGTATTGCGAAACCTCAAAGTATCGAATTGTTTTTAAGGAAGTACTTCTAGAAATCTTTGAAATCCACCCATACTGTATTTTTAATACGATAATTACTCAGCATATTGTTACAATTGAACCTATTATTTTTTCTATCGAGTCCAAAATGGAGTCCCATATTTAAGTGAAAATAATATGTATTTTCATGATTCTGAAGCAAGGACAAGAATATAACATCCCCAATATTTTACCGGTTCCCTCCAGAGGTATCATTTCACTTGGAGGAAACAGTTCTCAAAAGCATTAAAAGAACACGAAACATTTTCGGTTAAATTGGGATTTGAACTCTCTTTATGTGCTCATGAAGATTTTGGTTTTATAATGCATACTCATTTTATTTCTTAAATTTTATAATTGAATGTTAGAGAAAAACAATACACACGTTATAATACTTTAAAACAAAACAAATAACTAGTTTTTATTAAATAAAATTCTTTTCATTCTCAGACAATTAATTCACTCTAAATTACATTAATTAGAATATTGAACATGTGTTTTGATTACTGACAAAAAAACTGCTATAATTCTCTAACAAAAAATTAAATGCAGTAAAGTGATCTCATGAAAATATTGATAACATTGTAGTATATGACAAATCCTTTATTTTTTTATTTATATATCTTTCTACATTATTATATTAGATATAATGATTCTGATATTCTTAATAATAAAAGATCTCTTGATTTATGCAGTTTCAGAATAATGGCTAAAGGCACCCTCCTACTGCAGAATATTCATTTATTGCTAGTATATTTATATCATTCTAGTATAATCGGAATCGGAAATCTGTCTAATACACAAAATGTGAAATGTCCCTTATACATACAGATATATATATATATATATATATATATATATATATATATATATATATATATATATATATATATATATATATATTGTAAATCAACATTATTGTATATACACTACTGGCAATTAAAATTGCTACACCAAGAAGGCAAAATGCTACAGACGTGAAATTTATACGAAAGGAAGAAGATGCTGTGATATGCAAATGATAAGCTTTTCAGCGCATTCAGACAAAGCAGGCTTACATTATAGCGACACTTACATTGTGCTTAAATGAGGAAATTGTTCAGCCGGTCCCTTATACACAAATTGCATTTGAACGTTGTTGCCTGGTGAACAGTTGTTGTGATGCCTCGTGTAAGATGGAGAAATGCGTACCAGCACGTTTCTGACTTTGATAAAGGTCGAATTGTAGCGTTGCGATTTACCTTATCGCAGTATTGCTGCTCGCGTCGGACGAGATGGGTTCAGGACGGTAATACGGAACGCCGTGCGGGATCTCAACGGCCACCTATCACTAGCAGCCGAGAAGACAGGCATATTATCAGCATGGCCGTAATGGATTGTTATTTCTAGTATGATATATTTGTCCAATAAATATCATTTTGTTATCTGCATTTCTTCTTGGTTTATCTGCAGTTTTAATGGCCAGCAGTGTATATGTATCATTGTAAAGCAACAGTTGATATTTTCTCCACACTTGTATTTGTAGGCTCGTAGTTTATTAGTTTCAATTTATGTTTGTAGTCAGGTATGGTTGTTGTCTCGCTTGTGGCCTTGTGTTTTAGAAGAGTTTTTAGGTGCAGTGGCCTAATTATAATTTTTGTTTATGGCCGTAGCAGAAAAACTATATTTTAATGTCAATACCATCCACACCACATAAAGAAACTGCTTATGCCGATATTTCATTCCAAATGATGTTCATTTAGTTTAGTTTAATTAGTACTTTTGATGTTTCAATTTTTTTAATGATTATATTTATAAAGCATTTCAAATGTAAAAATTTCCATCTATGTATATTACATTTAATTTCTTTCATTTTATTAATACATTAATAATAATGTAGAACAGTTTGTATAACAATACAGATAGATACTTGATAATACTTTATTATTCAGAAAAAAATTTTACGGTTATTTTTAAATTTTTTTAAAATTTTGAAAATTACATCATTTGATCTGAGAACATTTTTCTCTGTATGCTTATCACGTTCTCTATATATGTGTGTAGCTTCTTATCAACTCCAATCAAAATATTTACTTCTAAAATTCAGGTCACGAAAAAAACTACATGACTTTTTGAGTTTAATCCAAAATAAAATACATAGCATACAAAGTCTCGTAGTCTCATTTTCTATTATTTTTTCTAATAAATTTTGTAAGTAAAAATACTAAAATTTCTGTTCATTTGTGACTATAAGTGTGTGTGTGTATAATATAAGCATTTTACTGCAAGGATTAATTTTTTTTATCATTTTGAGAACATAAATGGCATTGCATACCATAAAACAAATAAAAATATCATAACATACAATTTTTGAGAAGAACATCATCCACGTATGGGCTGTTAGAACATGGATAATGAATGCAAATGCATCGTATAAACGTTACATTAATTCTTTAGAATTTCATGCAGCAAATTGAACAAGAAACATTATTTAATAACCTTAACATAAATTTACAATTTACTTTCTAAAATACTTATTTAAAATACTGTATACAATCCTAATCTCTCTAAATTAACGTTCAAATAAATTTCTTTACATTTTTGAAGAAATAGTAATGTTTTCTTTGAAAATGGAATGTCATATTTACACATTATGCTTTACAATATAAAAAAACTTTGAATTTGATATTCATAAAATATAATGCATGTTATTCGAGAATTAAGTTTACATTTAATTCTGTAACTGAACTTATTTATTATTAAACTATTCTTTTGTAATATATTCTTGGGGATCTTGTAATATGTCCTATTGTGATATAAAATATTTGGAAAAATTGCATATATATCGGGATAAATTTAAATTTATTAGTAAACACTAATTTAATTACTGCAATAATATTCTCCGATGTTTTTATTAAATTTCTATCAGCATTTGTTTCTATCAACATTAATTTTCTATCAACATATATTTTAAGGTTGTTTTTGTGAATTCCATCAAAAGATGCTTTTATGCGATTGATCAAGAAGACACACATTTAGTGGTTAGAAGGACATCTAATTCATACCGTATTATTTATACAAAGTGTATGTGAAGCTAAATAATTGAATAATTTGCAAGAACTGTCAAATCATTGTTTTTGAGAAATGCCTTATGATTTAAAAAAAAAAAAAAACCTCTAGCTTTCTCACTTCATTTCTAACTATTTTTGATGAATTGTTCTAATTGAAAACATAGCAAAATATTGCTACTTATCAATAGTTAAGTAGTAGATAGAAGGTAATATTTAATCTATTTAAACGAAAAGAATTCAGGCCTATAAATATTGCAAAAATCAAAGGTAATATTACATTGAGGAACTGTTTTCTATGATGCTTCTCCTTCTCAGTGTCTCATTCACTTCATTGTTCTGCTTATTATCATAAACAAATATTCCAGTTTCACAATAAGCAATAACGCACTTTAAAAAGGAATTGTTTTCTAAGAGGAACTTTAGATCCAATTGAATTCGTCACTGTGTTTGGATCAATTCAAAGCTATTAAGATAGTACGAAGTTTGATTCTATCCATCTTAATTTAAACTTTTAAGGAGCATTAAAATCCGTTGATAGAGACTAAGTCACCAGGAACTAAGCAATCAGAGTACTTGCCAAACGATGACATCCAAGTATTAAATATTTCACATGATCAATTGTTGATTATGAATCAAAATAAGTGATGTACCTGAAGACTAATTTTTATGATAATAATTAGAATAGAAAGATGTAAAAATTACACATTGAAAGCAAATTTACATTTGAATTTTAAAAAACTTTGCTTGAACCTCTTTAATTCATACATGAAGACATTGAATATGCCATCATATTAAATTATCTTTGTAAGAGCATGTTTGTTGAGTCGATTTCCAGTACACTATATTCACCAGAAAACTTCTTGACTGTAAAACAATAGAATTTATACAAACCTTAAGGTGATATTTTTATTCAATTTATATAGGGAGAGTAGTGCTGTAAATGTAAACTAATGGTGTAGAATATTTTAAAAAATTAAAGTTTAAGAATATAAATTTTAGCTTACAAATAATCAAACATTTAAAGGCAAGAAAGGAAAAGATACTTGACCTAAATATTAAAATTTAATATTATAAGCTATTAAATATAAACACAAATGAAAACACGAGTAGTGACTTGGGATTTGTAACCAGATAGACACTCTTTTTCCACGGTGACCACATTTAGGAGGATGAAAGATGGTTGCTAGGCAACATGTTTCTGATCCCGTTCCTAATGACTTCCTTAACCTTTCTTGTGTAAGAAATAAGTGACCGAATATCTGACCTCTTCAGGGGATAGAAATTCAATTCAAGGACGGAAGGCTTTTTCGAAAAAATATCATTACCGAGGTTTTCTTTCTTTTTACTGATAACTGTGTAAATTGATTGCTTATTCATTTCAACTGTTGACTTTTCAATGCATTTTTTTCCTTATATAGTATTTTAAATTATCATATTTGCAATAAAAATTCTTATATATTTAAAATTAGTTTAAAAAAAAGAAACTATAATCTCAAAAATATCATTGCATATCTTAAGCAGAAAAAGTCAATTAAAACTTGTAGATTTGTAATCATATATGATACTTTTGCTAGAAAACTTTTTTTAAGAAGAAATCAATTTAAATTCAGATGCCCTTATAAAATATATGTTAAAAGATATTTTTACATAGAGAAATAAGTAAAGTATGATATATATTTACTTATATTAAATAATGAAAAACAGAAAAACTAATTCATATGATGTGCATAAATTAACAAAGTCGTTAATTTCTGTGCTAGCATTTGTCTTAGTGACTATACTTTTTAAATAAAAACAAAAGTGATGTTTTGAAAATAAAAATAAATTTAAAATCTTGTAAGCAAAAAATATGCTTCCTTTTCTCCAGATTTTCATGATTACATTTTCATGAAAATAATGATATTGAATAAATAACAGCCTCCACAATTTTAAATCAAGGATTGAAATTTACATAAGAAACTTCTCAAATAATAAATGCTGTCTTTGCAAGAAACAAATGATATACACGTGATAGCTCCAAATTGCAATCTACGGGTCGGATCCAACCCAAGACAACTATTGGTTTATTTTTAGAATAATTACTATAAGTTGGGTAAAAATCTCTAAAATAATAGTTATATTGAAAAAGTTAGGCAGTTTGGTTTTATTGAATTGTTAGTTAAAGGTTAAGTATCCATTTGTAGATACATTGAGTCAAATATTCATTTGTAAAATCACTAATTTATGTATTTATGATCACTTGGATTTATGTACTCATGATTTTTTACTGACAATATTTTTAGTTATGAACTAGTTTTACTCGAACCAATTATTAAGAGATTTAAGATGCTCATTTGAAAATTTATATTCGCAAAAACATTGTGTTTTTCATTTTGGCGAATGTTTTCTCACACAAGTAAATAATACCGAAAACAGAAAACAGCATACGAATAAATTTCTGCAAAATATTTAATTATACCAATGTAAGTTTTATAAAATTACAACAAAGTTGAATTTTTGTATTGGTTCTTTATTATGTTTTTAAACGGTAAATCAATATCCTTCACGCTAAGTTTTGAAGCTGTGGTTTTAAAGATGCTGTTACGAGATCAGCATACTTCCCTTTACTTAAACTTGAGTTGGACCGTGCAAAATTGTTCGTAATTTAAAAGCATGAACGGTCCAGAGATCTGCTGGAATAATTTATTATCAGTCTACAAATCAGAAAAAAAATTTGTTTTCCTCCAATGCAATCTCAAATTCGGTTCATTCATATATTTCATCAAATGAAATTGAAGTAGATCATTATTATTGAACTGAATCACGAAATATTGAAAGTTCCATTAATCTTTGTATGTTCTGCAATCTGTTTTATTTTTATTTTATTTTATTTTAATAATTATTATTATTTTTTCAATATTAATATATTAATAAACCACGTCCAGCACAAATTCTATCAAGATTATATAACACATGATTATTAAGCGATTCAAAGATATCCTTAAGGGATAGATTACGCCCTATGTTATTTCGCTCCAGACAATGCGCTTTCTTTGGATTTCCTAGAATTTTTAATTTTAATTGTTATAAAAATATCCGAAAGTACTTATAGTGTAATGGTTAGAAATTACCATATAGAAAGTACTACCAATTGAATTTAACATCTAAATGTTTAGAAAAATAAAAAGTTTTGGAACACTGGAGATTACTCGAGTAATCTGTATGACCTGAGGCTTGAAGTGTGAACAATTCTGTTATACTCAAATACATGAACTTCTATAAACAGGTTCTAATTAACTTTCAAATGCCTCTTTATCATATACTTACACATTTAACCGAAAACATAACTATCTTTAATATGATACAACAGTTTTATAGTTGCAATATAACTAATAACATTAGACTTTTCAAATAATTTTAATGCAACATCAAAAGATGAACAAAGCACATTATGCGAGAAATCATTTAAGTAATTTTGATTGCCCAATCCATTATTTTATTGACAGTAATAGAATCAAAGGGGCTTTTTAAACTTACATTTCTAGTTTGATATGGATGTCAATGCAAATAAAATGACTTACATTTCCTCTTTTTAATGATCATAGCAAATTTATTTCGAATATACTGTTTACAGAGGATTTCCAATCACTATAAATATTTCAAACTGAAGTAAAAATAGGATATACGAACAATTAAGCATAATGCCAGAACACTAATAATTAATATGTTATTTAAGCCACCAAAAAATGAGGCAAGTCAGGGTTCAAGTTTATAGGTGTTAAAAGTTATTACAAGTACCTTAAAAATAATCATGGTATTTTCAAGGCGTGAAACAAAAAAATAAAAATAAAATAACAGAGGAAAGTATTACCAAAATCCGATTTTCAGTTGATATTCAGTAATTATTATTTCAAATATTATTAAAATACAGAAATAGAGAAAATATGTAGATAAACTGAAATTGAATATAAAATGACATTGTACAACGAAAACTAAAATCTAAGTTTTCTTTGGATTATTAATTCCAGAGGAAATAAAAATGCCAAAATTGCACATATTTTCTTGCATTTATGGACAACAAATGGTACAGAGTCAGAAATCTGTAGAAGATTGTTGAAATGATTTCTATTCTTATTGCTTTTCAATTCAATGAAAAAAGTACTATAAGTAGATAATAACAAAGAAGACCAGAAAGGAACAAGCTATCAAATTCATGATAAACTGATTTTCTGTTGATCGTTTTACAGAGAAAAATGAATCTTTAGAGCTTAGATTTACATGTCCCAATAAATGATATGTTTTAACTATTCTTTTAATAATTTCAAAATATTCTTAGTTAAACGCCAAAGTATGCTTTTAAAAGCTTCATTACATGACTTTTTAATAAATTATTTTTATGATTTATAGGAATCAATATCCAGAAAACACAGATAATGCAAACCAAAAACAATACGAGATGTAGTGACAACATGACACATTAAGCAAATATGACATGATGCTATAACCCTTCAAAAGTGGAAAGGAAAAAAATATGAATTTGGAAAGAGACTATTGACATGCTAGATATTCTTTGAAATACACGTTTTGAATGAGAAAATAATTCTTAAAACTGTGCAAAGTTAATCCAAAAAAATATCATCATTACATCTCATCTAAGAAAAGATAAGCATTTTATAAAGTTAACTAATGTGACTCTCATTAATGATCTACAAATCCGTGCAAGATTTTTTCAGAAAACGTTTCTTGATTACTAACATCATATCTCATCGAACAATAGAAATTAATGCATCACTACCTGATATTTTACTTTTTCTAAGCTGGTTAAAAATGTTCAAAAAATAACTAGAAAAAATACAGTTATTTTAAATATAGGAAAAGTTATTTATTGTTTGAAGTCTTAAAAATAAGATTACAAAGATTTAGTGTCTTCTATTCAAAAGATTTGTGTGTAAAGAGAGAGCTACGTTAATAACTTGTTTGAATTTCAATAATGAAAGCAGCGTTATTGACAAACTTATTTATGATTTAGATATTCCTGTAATATGTCATTCTATGTTCACAGACATTACTCAATTCATTGTATTAAGTCTACTTAAAAGTTGAATATTTAATATTTACCATGAGGAATTGTTCTTATGAGTACTAATATGGTCTATGTTTTTCTAATGATGTAAAGATATCATTCGTAGACTTGAATTAGACATAAGGTTTAGATAAATAACAGTTAAAGTACTCAAAAACTAAATTATTATAGCCTGATACCAAAAATATTGCAATACAATCTATAAGAAAATGTAAAGCATTTTATAAGCATTCATACCATTTACTTCATACCAAAAACTAAACTAATAGAACTATCCTTTCACTAATTTAATTTTGAAAAATATTAACAAGTTTTCATTAATTAAAACACTTGTGTTTTGACTTGTTGCTATATTAACTGAAATTAAAGGAAGATCTATTAAAAACAATACAATAAGTTCAAGCAGAACAATCATATCAGCATTAATATTTTAACGATAAAAGTTGCAATTTTGTTTTAATCTCTGTTTAGAGAAAACATTTTTTTTCCTTCACAGTGCTGCTTATAATCAATAATATGGCTGCTCTTAAAACCATAAAGCATTTCATTTCATTGTTATATACTAAACCTCCATTAGCATTAAAAGATAACTTAAACTTTTCTTCCAAATTCCAGAAATCTTAAAATAAATTACTTATGCTCACAATGACATGTAAAATCTAAAAAAGATAAATCTAGAAAGGAATATTTTTTTGAAGATCAGGTTTCTCTTAAAATTTCGACTATTGTACAAATTGCTTTTTTGTGAAGTAAAAGAAAAAAGACATATTAACTTTTTTTCTGTGATTTCTTTATTATTTTTTCACATCCTTATCTTAATCACATTTGTTTGATTACATTTTTAAATTTAAAGATATACTCTTTGTATGATGGAGCATTTAACGTGGAAATATTAAGGAATTATGCATCTGTTAAATTCTTGTGCCTTATAAAACTTCAAAAAATGTAAAACAAATTTGCAATTTTCAAATTGATTATACAGTGAGTGTTTAAAACATATATTGATATCATAGAGCACAGATTACATTTTTCAACTCGAATGAAATTTAAATACTAAAATTGATATGTTTAAAAGTACTTTTCATCTACAATTTATTAATATATGAATAAAATCATTCGAATAATTTTCAATAATGGATTTTTCCTATGCAAAGAAATTTCTATTTATTTAAACTTACGATTTTAATTATTGGCAATTAGAAATACTCATAATATTTTTATGTAAAAACTGTATTAAATTGTTCAAATAATAAAATAAAAACTTTATGCCCAAAGGCATATATGCATATTACGTAGAACCTTAGAATTAAATAATTACATTAATGTAAATCGTTTGATCATTATTATTTGTATTTAAATCAACTTTAATTTTAATATTCATTTTATTGTACATACACATATTATTTGAATATATTTTTTTAAGGTGACACAATATATTCTGAATTGCTTAAAGTAAATTTGAAGATTTAAAGTTCAACCTTACATTAAATTTTCACTTAGTTCATATGCTATTTATTCTAATGTTGTCTGTGCAGTTGCATAAATATTTGAAATTTCGAAGATGATTTAAAATTTATAGATTCCTTTTCTTTCTTTCATCCTCAAAATTTCCTTTACCTTAAATTTTCAATGGAATTGGATTTTTTTTAAAAATGGTGTCAGATAATATTGCATTGAAAAAAGATATGCATAGAATATCGAAATAGTACAGTTTTTAAAATATTATTTACCCTTCTGGAAAGACAAGCGTAGAATATGGTTTACATGAAAATTTTCTTTGATATAAATTTCAAGAAAATATTTGATGTTATGTTTCATAGAAAGCCAGTAAAAATGAATAAAAAATAACTAATATTATTTTTTTGTGTTGAAAAATAAGTTATTTTAATTTTAATATTAGATTCTGCATAATGCGATTCCAAATCCAACACGTACTAGTAAATTCAAAAAGAAGTATGGAAATATATTCCAAAATTTGTCTTCACATGATCAATGAAATACACATAGAATATATTCAGCAATATTTGTTTGTGACACCCAATTTGAAATCGCCTAACTTCAAAAGAATTTTTATATAATTGTTATTAAATCAGATGAATTTATCAAAATAGAGGGACTTTGAGTATTTTTTAAATACTTTATGAAAGATTGCAGTAACTTTAGTTAAATATAAAAACTTATAAATTTAGACATTCCATGTTTGAAGAAAATAGATATTTTATTTAAGCTAATAAATCATTGTTTTAGCTTAAATTAATGTAAATAATTTAAAACTACCATTTAAAATTAATATATTTTAACATATTTTTAATATTAATATGGAAACATATTTTTAACGAATAGATGTTAGGAATTTTGTATCAACAGAAATGACCAATCAAGAGAGTATATTATTTTAAATTTGTGATAAAGGTTTATAATTATAAATCATCATAAAATTTAAATATTAGAATTATTTTATCAAACTGAGATAGTAATTAATAATAATTTTAATTTGTTTGAATAATTTTTTAATTTTTGAAATATTTGATTTTAAAGCGTATACATTATAGGTTACACTTTTTAATGTGTTTTCTGAGATAAATTTAAATATCATTTATATATTTTACATGAAATTTAAGAAAATGATTATTCTAATTTCTCTTATGAATGTGATTTTTGTTGTTTTCTTACAAATTCACTATAAAAAATATATAATAAATATGAACATTTATTTTTTATTTATTTTCAATTGAATTATAGTTTTTAAATAACTAATTGAGCTTATATTACATTTTAATTCAATATTTTGTGTTTATTTAATGTAGAGTATAATTCTATTTTTAGAAACAAACATATTTCAATGTTATAACACATGTTGCTTGCAAAATTAAATTTTTTCGGGATATATCAATTAGTTTTATTCACTTTTTTTATTAAAGCAATCAATTGAAGTTCATGAGAATATCACTTGTATTTCTAATAAAAAATAAATCAAAACTTTTTAAGAAATAGTTAAGAAACATGCACATTTAGATTACAAATACTTATTACAATTATTTATTATTTAATATTTGTGTGATTAAAACAAATTGACTTTTATTTTTGAGAGTTGAAATTTATCTTTACATGTTGAACTAAAAAAAAGTGTTTATTAACACCTATTGCATGTTTTGAAATAATAATAAGATTCTAAGGATTACCAAAGAGTATACGAATATTTTTTTCTAACGAATACGATTATTAAAACAAATATTTTTACTCCTTTAATTTTTTGACACTTCCTAATACTAAAATATTTTAAATACTTTAGTTTTAATTTTCTTAGTATTAGTTTTTCTAAAAAATATATTTTGCTTACCTCTGTGTAATATTAAACAGAGTTTAATTGGCTAAAATTAAGATATTAAAATCATCATTTTTTAAATTTAATACAATTCATATTTCCTTAAATAGGCTTTTCAAAGTTAATTCTATGTGAGTATTCTTTATAATTTTCTATTAATTTACTAATTTTTTTAGCGATTTAAAAACAAGTAATTGTTAATAATGTAAAATTTGCTGCCAAATCTATTAAAAGCCAAAGCATGAGGTGATGCTCTCATTTCTTTCTTTCTGTATGTATTTGAAAATAAAAATAACTAAGTCCATCTGTTTGACGTTAATCTTCAATTAGCAATCTCTAAAGAACTAAGCAATTTATTTTCTTTTTCGAGAAGGAATTTATATAATTATCAATGCTAAACTTTAAAAAGAATTTGACATTAACGGTATTAAAATAGGATTACTTTATTTTAACTTATAAACAATTAAATAATATATATATATATATATATATATATTGCTGAAAGCAAATTTTTCATGTTGAATTTTAATAATTTTTTTTTTACTTTCATGATTAAAATTCGGCGGTTCCATGAATTCCACTTTCACATAAAATATATAAATATAATTATTATAAGTTGAAATTACTTTCCTTAGAATAATGCGAATATTTTCTTTATTTTGAAACTTGTAATATAAACAAATCATTTAAACTACTATTTACAATAAAAAATAATTTATTAAAATTAACTTCATATAATAGTCATCGTATCATGTTTAAAGAAAGTTGAGTTGAATAATTATTATTATTATTTTTAGTGGTAAATAAATATTAACTACTTCAACTCTTAAGTATAAACCACAAAAAATTTTATTTGCAGCATCTTCAGATTTCTGTCATGAAATCAAAATAATATTCTACTTGTGTTTGACGACAGAAACCTAAATAATAATTTTATTATGTATAAAAAAAGTTACATACAATAATAAAAATATATATACAAAAATATAAAAGTTATGTATAAAAAATAGTTTAAATATTTTAGTTTTAATTTCCTTAGTATTAGTTTTTCTAAAATATATATTTTGATTGTCTTTATGTAAATACTTGAGATAAAAACTTGTAAACAAATAAGGCTGAACAAATCATAAATATTTATAAACTTTATAGTCTAGGCTTGTAATTCTAGTTACAAAACATTTCCTTGACCATTCAAGCAACCTATCACACAATGAAATTCATTTCTATGTTAATTAATGAAGTCTTAAGCTGTTTATAGCATTTTTGCTTCGAATTTTAAGAACAATTCTAAGGTCAAAAGATATGAAAATCTCAGCGAGAAAAATCAATATTATAAGACCACATCTCGAATATACCCCTATTTAATTTGTGTGCTACTATTCTTTTGACATCGGGTTATAAATTATTTTGAGATCAAGTTCTTTTAATTTTTAAACTTTTTCGGGAAGTTTCAGTAATATTATTTTTAAAGTCTCTCTGAAGTTTCGCAGTATCGTTCACTCATGATAAAAATATGAATTTTGATAAGCTATTTAACTTGATAATCTTAAAGAAGAGTAATGACCATTTTTACTAGATATTCAGTTCTTGGAACTTTTTTAAACTAGACATTAAATCTTTTTCCAGTGGCGATTTTCTACTGAAATACTTCTAAATATACATACTTCAATCATTATTTAACGTGTTTTTTATCTTTCGTTAGATAAAACAATAATAATAATGCATTATTACTGTTGGTGTTTATTTGATACTAACATAAACACTATTAACCTTTTTCAAATTTCATTACATATGAATTTCCGAATGATATGTCAAAATTTCGGATTTGTATATTGGCACTGGAAACACACAAGTATACTCCTAGGGTTACAGGGATGTGTTAAAGATTTTTATCCCACCTCGTATATTAATAATATAGAACACATTGCTTTGTTTCTGTATATGAATTTCATAAGGACATATAATTTTAATATTTAATTTAAAAACTGCCTTTTAGTATCTCCATATACAAATAATATTACATTATGGCTAGAAAATACGGAATAATTATACTTCATTATGAAAAATATCCAAAAATAACAAAAATATATTTTTGCTTATGTTTCGATTAAAATTTTTTCAATTGTGATATATTTTTAATCAAGATAGAGTTAACAACAATGGAATTGTTGTATACGGTATTAATAGTTTTTCAAATAAATTGCTTTTCAAAAAATAATAAAATAAATATACATTTATGCATTGAATTCAAAATGCTTAACATTTATGTTTAACATTTATTAAGAGCATTTTTAAAGATAATTTTTAAACAAAAAACATTATTTGAAGAAAATTATTCAAGCAGTCAAATGGAACTCGATACATGATTTCCTACTCTAAATCCAATTAGCTTGCGTTCTAGGAAAGTAGTTTCAAAAATAAAGTCTTTTACTTCCAAATAAGATTAAAAAATCTTGCGGAATAATGCAAATGTAAGATAAAATATATTAATATTTTTCTTTACTTTTAATAAAGTTGTCTCAAAATATTCTTCATATAAGTAATTAAATTTAAATTTAAATTAAATCTTTGAAGTTTTTGTGTAAAAACTATAGTATTTTTTAAAATTATTCAAACTTTCATTCAATCGCTTATCATTTCAAGCATTTACTATCTTACCATATATAACTTTATAATTAATTACAATTAACAATTTTAAAATTATCTTAAACATAAAATATTTCTATTTTCTTAATTTGGTCTATCATGGTTTTTTTAAAAAAAACCCAGCATTTCCTTTGACGTTCTAATTTTATAAAATTATTAACTGTGTATAAATATGTTAATAACCTGAAATATATTTTAGTAACAAATATTTATTTCATGGAAACCAGAAAAATAAAAATAACATTTTTTTCTACTAAAATGCATTTAATTTTTTAACTTCTCAATTAATTAAATTAATCTAAATTTGATTGAATGAGAAAAATATTTAAACTGAAATAGCAAAATACTAATCAGAATTAAATGATTAAAATAATAATTAAAAAAAAAATATTGTTCTCTTTATCTTCTTAACAAAGATGGAAATTTGAAATCTGTTCATGGATTACAATAAAATAGTATCGAGATGCTCTCCCTTTAAATTTTATTACAGTCAAAGGCTTGAAAAAGCTCATATCAAAATCATTATAATTTTATGAAATATGTCTTATGTTAATATATAAAAAATAATGTATTTTTATACTAATAAATTATAGAATCAAAAGTATCATAAATCGCATTATAAAAGCTATAAGTAATATTCTAAACAATATGCATCGTCATATTAAGAAAAATGGTGAAAAATAAATCAGAGGAATTAATGGCTGTATGAATCAAAACAATATAGTATTAGAATTGAGAAGGCAGATATTTAAGTGCGAATAACTCAATGAACTTAATTCTAATAATAATGGCAAATCATTTTTTTTATCTTCCTTCTCAAGTCCAAGACACCTTTCATTTTTTTATTAATTCATAAAATTGTTACTTATTTATAAATATTTATATTTTTTAATGTAAGTAGTTTCTATAATTAATAAAAATTTATATCTATGTTTAAATTAATTTCCTTTTTATTTATGTTCAGAAAATATTTTTATTTACCGTGGTACAAACATTTACATTTTATTTTGGTTTCCCTAACAAATGTAAATAGTTACAAATTTTATAATTCTTATGTCCATGAAAAACAGTACTATATTATTAATAATTATATTATGTTTCTCTTAATACTGACTATTAAATTAAAATTTTCTCTGCTACTGTTTGTTCGACTTTTGAATTGCTTAAATTCATTAGAAGTATTAATTTCACGTACAATCAAAAAAATCAAAATTCATGCATTGTGATATTTTAATATTTTGCCTGTATAATCCACTCAATAAAAACTACTAAAATGCTTTTTCAATCTATCTTATCGTATATCTTTTAAATGCACTTATAATTCTACTTTATTTTTTAGTTTTACTAAACAACTTGCATTAAATCTTCTATAGTTAGAAGAATTAATTTATGGGCATATCTAACACTCTTCATGAAAGTTTAATGTATTTTGTATTTGCATTGAAAATGAGTTCAGTTTCCATGTACTCATTTCAAGACAAATATCAAGTGCATTAAAGCAGATGCTAACTGAATATTATGAGAAAACTTTAGGAACAAAATATTAATCTTTTTCAGCTTATATAATAATTTATTTTCATTTCGAAAGTGATTACCAAGTAAAAAAAGAAATATAATTTGAAGATAAATTCCACTGGAAAATTTGAAAGTATATCTGAGACAACTGAAATATTTTATGTTTAAAGAAATAAAACATTTTTGCAGCAAATTAAAATAAATTTCAATTTGAATTTCTGTTCATAAATAGCATAATCTGAAAATATTTTAATTACATTTTGCATAGTTTTCTTAATTCAATTTTAAAGTCTAAATCAAAAAATCCTTAAATTAAAATAAATTGTGGAATCAAAAAGGAAATCATCAAAACATGGTAGATATGATTTGCTTAGTTCCTTGAAAATTTCAAGTTTTTTAAGCAATTAAATTTTGTTTCTAATTTTGAAAAGAATGGAGTAGAACATTTAACATTAGAAGCATCTCATTCTTATGATTTAACTTTCTCAAAGGCAATCGAAATATATTTTTAGATATAAAATATTTTAACTGTTATCGTAAAAATATAATTTAAATGTATAATTAATAAAATTGTATTTTGGTTTACTTTTTAGCAAATGATATATGATGTTAATATATAATATGTATTTGAAATGTGAAAAATATTCCTTAATATTGAAATGTTGGGCACATCTTATGTGACGAATTGATATGTATCTTATAAAGATCAAAATTTTTGCAAGATGACAAGAAATTAAATTGAAACTCCACACTTTTTAAAAATAATGTATACCTAAGTTGTTTGCTTTATATAGTACACAGTTTATCTCTAAGAAAATAATTTTAAATTTTTTTATATTATTTCAGCAATTTATATCATCCTTTAGGTTGTATTTACAATGTTAAATAAATTTGAATATCAAGATGTTTTGAATTTACGTAAATTTAATTTTTAAATAAATCTTTTGCATTATCATAAATCTTGCGAATTTATTTACCATAAGCAACTTATTAAAAAAATTATTTTAAAACTCAGTCATAAAATGTTACGCCTTTTCAAGTAAAAAAAAATATTTATAAAATTAGCTTCGTTTAAAGTTAATGCTAAATTACTATTTTTGTAAAAAATATCATTAATAACCAAAATGTCATTTATATACAGTAAATAAGTTTATACTAATAATATCGTCATTCATAACAACAATGCATCTTTATAATGTTTATTAAAAATTATTCGACTATATGTGAATAGGATTTAGAAAGCTAATAAGGTTTTTCCCCATATGCTTTTGAAATTTATTGAGTAATTAGTTTCTTAATAATATATATCTTACAAACGGTATAATAAGTTATACAATCAAGATGCAATCATATTGGCTAAATGTTGTTCATTTTTTCCTCTATATCAAAATTCTCTTACTGACAATAAAAATTTCTCGTGGTCTAGTTGACTACTAAGGACCATTAAATTTAAAATAATGATACGCTTATATGGATGATGAGCCAAATTCAGATTTGCAAGTACTGAAAAAAAATATTTTTTTAAATGTTTCTGTTTTAAGTAAATCTTAGTTTTGTATTTTAAGAATATAATATATTAATATATTGAAATTTTAAAAAGCATTGAATTTTTTTTTGTCAATTAAAATGATTAAATTCTTTTAAACATAGTTGATTTTGATATTACAACATTATATGAAATAGTTTAATCTTCCATTGCATGGTTTCATTTAATTTATATCAATTTTACGCAACTAAATTTTAACTTATTTTTAATAAGGTTTTTTTTTGCCTCATGTCTATTTTTTTATTTTATTGTATGAATATATGGAAAAATCTCAGGTGCAGAATACTAGTAATTTCTAAATGCACTGCAGCAAAAAACTTTAAGTCTATTTATTTAGCATGAAGTTTGATAAAGTATTTTAATGGTAGAAGTTAAGACAAAAAGATGTCTGCCGTGATTTTGTAATAAATATATTTTGAAATAAAATTTAATAATGGTATACTTACTTAGAATAAGTTATACATTATTTTTTAACTGTACATTATTTATAAGATACACTTCATTAAAAATTGTATTTGTTTTTAGAAAAGTTAATTTTACTACTGTTAAAAAATTAAATTATTGAAATATTGCTTTATTTAAATAAATGAAATATAGCTTTTTGTTTCATATGTTGTTATGTAGGAGAAAATTGTGTTTGAAATTTTAATAAATTCCAGAATAAAAATTTTTAAATACATTATTCAAAAACTTAAACTTATAAGTATCAAATGTCATAAGTGAATTAGAAGCATATACTTATTTGTTTGCATGTTCAATATGAGATGTACATATTTATCATGAAAACGGTAATACAATGAAACTAATAAAAATGTCACCAAAAATTAAAGAATGCAATTTTAAATCATAAAAATGTTCCTGCGTAGGTTAAGTAAAATGAACAAAAATGAACACAAAGCCCTCGCCCACATTTAATTGAAGATTAAGTCTTAAAATAAAATTTCCTCAAATCAAACAATATTTTTAAAATAACTTTTGAGAAAACAGTATTTCATATGACAAGATATGTATAATCTAATTTTCTGTTTGGATTAATAATTTTAAAAATAGTATGCTAATATGAACAAAGGGTTGTTATACTTTATCTTTTAAAAGAACAACTTCAGTAATTTAGTATTGTTAAATATTCGTCATCATACAATTTATTTTAAATTAAATATATTTCTTTCACAGTTATATAAAGCATTTTTTAAAAAAAATTAAATTATTAGTTTACTTACTTAAATGTTTCTATATTATTCTACTCTAAATAATATTAACACCAATTTTAAAAGTAAAAAATAATTTTCCCTTAAATTTATTATTGACATAACAAAGATTTATATCACATAATTACGACTTTTAAAACAAGTTTTGTTGTTGACAGTTTAAAATATTTTCTAATCACAGATGAATAAAAATATTAATATTATACCAATGTCACTTTTCTATATGAAATTACGACTTCTTTTTTGAGAATATATTTATAACTCTTTCAATGTAATGTAACTCGTTGTTAGAAACCAAATTAAACATCCTTTAATTCTTATAGCTATATAATAGTATATAATAAATTTTTATAAATATCTTTAGAATTGCATAAATTTTTATAGCTATATAATAGTAAATTTAAAGGGAAGTAATAAATATCTTTAGAATTGTGATCATTTCATGGCTAGAAATGTACTATCAATTCGTATCTGGAATATTATATTTCTATCGTTGATAGAAATATACTATTCAATCATTTTTTCATGTTTCCTCTCAAAAATAAATCAATATAATTCTTCTCACAAGAATATATTATATGTTACGGATATAGTTAATTCCTAATTAAAGTATATGTATAATTTCTATTGATTATAATAAGAAGAAATATAATATTGTAAATAATATATACAAATGCATATAAGCAGGTTTCATCATGTTATGGAATTTAGTGCAAATAATATATGCATAAAAATATTAACCTATGTCTCAAACATTATTTAAAATATTTTGAGGAGAAATTTATATGTTCTATTTATTTTTAACATTATCATAAATATTTAACGTATTTCAAAATTTAATGAGGATCATGGTAAACAGGACTTCGAGCATATTTATAATAGATTACTTCATACGTTATTTAGAGAAATATTTGCTTACAATTTCACTGACTATTACATGAAAGTTTTATAATTTTTCACATTCTTTTCTATTTCTGAGGAAATCTCTTGTTTA
>JAPDSC010063116.1:0-11316 GCA_026290005.1 Latrodectus geometricus | reverse complement strand
CGTCAATAACATGTTAATGCCTATTTTTCTTTAGGTAGTTGTCATATTTTTTCAACCATCAGATCTGGTGATATATCAAGGTAAGTTTTGCACGATTATAAAGACTATTAGGCCTAAATAACATTGGTATTCACAAATAATCATTGAGCTGCAAAGAAACCTAACTTATGAAAACTACTATGATTGAAGATTTAAATTTTAGGAACTATAATTTAATGGTGATATTTTGGGCAAAAATTGTAGGGAAAGATGTAATATATTTATACTCGTACCGTAAACTTTCTTAAAGCGTAATATACCAAACATTCTCCAAAAGGTAGATTCAAGATTAATGTGACGTTTCTTGTTGAGATAAGCTCTATAAATAACTATGGCAGAATAGTCATCAAGAAATTTTTTTATATATATCTTTGAATGAAATTAAAGCGATCTTTTAATAATTTTTTTTGATTTTAAATATGAGCCACTAACAAACACAGGAATGAGAGCCGAACTTACAGCCAAATGGTTACTGCTCTGGCCATTCAATATGTCCCAAAAAAATTTTTTTACACGATGATGTTAGTGGTGGTTCAGAATCCACTTAAAACTGGTTTTTTAATCGGCCTTCGTGTTAAAATATGGCTGACAAACAATCCAAACCAGAGCTTTTTAGAACCTATTTTTGGATTGTTTTTTTTTAATTGAGTTACGACAGTTACTTATTCATTACATTTCCTTCTGATTATTGATTACTATATCTTTCGTGAAAGAAAAATACTTCCATTTTCTAATGCAAAAAGACTCGCAACACATATTCTAAAATATTTAAAATTCATTAAGTTTTTTCCTTTTTATATACTAAATTATTTGCAAAAGTGTCCCTGTAATGTTTGTCTAAATTTCAGTTGAATTTTTTTGCATCTATAACACATGAATTTGAAAACTAGATATATAAAAAGAAATCCATTATTTTTACGTGAACTTTATGTAACTTCTTTCGGATTCGCTTTGTAAAAAAGTTTAAAATAGTTTTCATGAAGATTTTTAGGTCTTGCACTAAGCTACGACTGCTGACATGCGGTCAAATTTGATAATTTTTGATATTTTATAGATATTCTCGACAATGCGAGGTACATCTTTAATAACAAATTCCCGAACGGAATCCACGAAACCAAAATTGTACGTAACTGGTTGTTACAGTCTTATATAGGGCGATAAACACCTTTCACAATTTTAGCCACCTAGCTAGCATTTTCGCCATGGTAAAAGAAAAACTAAAATGTATCGAATTTTCTGTTTGTTGTCTTCCATTTTTAAAACCTTTTACTAATAACTGAATCAATCAAACAAAAAAACTGCAAGAAAATATTTTAGTGTCAAATGTCTCCTTTCCAACTAGCATAAATCTGAAATTGTTTGATGGATACCTCACGAGATATCGATTCCTATAGACATCTACCGAAAAAAATAATGGATTACTTTTTCCCATACCTAATATATTTCCTTAAATTGAAACCTCTTGATTGTTTTAGATTGAAGATTTACTTCAAATTTAAAGTAATGCTTTCATTTTAAAACAGATGTTGAGATAGATCTTGGTATTTTTTAACCATGTGCGTATTCCCTAAAATATTCCAATATTTCCAGAACTAGGAAAAGCTTCACTTTAAATATACTTGAATAGTAAAACCAATTCTATTTGAAAATGTTTATTTTAATGAAAGTTACTTAAATGAAAGAAAATAAATTCCTTGAAAGACAGCAAACATTTTCTGCTAATATTTAAACAAAAAGTTAGAAATTTAATAAATTTTAGAAACAATTGTCTCTCAGAAATAAATGGAAGTCCATGTAGTTGCTGTTAACTAATTACGAAAAAATCGTTGTTGAATATTTTAGAAAACCAGATCGCAGTGGTTGTGTAAATGTTGTAGAAAGCTCACGAACGCGCAATACCTGTGAGAGAATGTTCCACAATATTTTGAATATTGGAACGGAATTCCTGGTTTGTGATCTTTTAGAACGCGTAGCATATGGTTTTTACCTTTTAAAACCGCATGTATTAAAGTTTATTATTAGCTTCCGTAAAGGAAGATCCACTCTGGATAATATATTTGGAGACCCAGATTCGTAACGCTTTTGTACGACGAAACCATCTGGTCTCCATTTTCTTTGACGTAGAGAATGTTTATGACCGTACGTGGCGATATGGAATTCTCCGTACGTTATATAATTTTTGCTTCAGGGGTAATTTTCCGATATTCCTGGAAAACTTTTTACGCTCCCGTGTTTTTAAAATACATATTGGTCACCTTTTGTCCGATACTTTTATTCAAGCCGAGGGTGTTCTCCAAGGCTCAATTTTAAGTGCAACTCTTTTTAACTTGTATATAGCAACATTTTACATCACTTTCCATCTTCTGTTTATGGAACTCGGTATGTTGATGACCTGCAAATATGTCAGGGGTCCAATATGCGATTAATTGTGAGACAATTACTAACTGCTGTAAATAAATTAGCTGCATGGTGTGCTGAAAATGTCCATATTCTGTCTCCTGGGAAGAGTAGTTGTGTCCACTTTTGCAGAAAGACAAGCCAGCATAATGATCCAGTGATTCACATTAACAACACACCTATACCTGTGGTCATTTAGATAAAATCCCTTGGAGTGATATTCGATCGAAAATTAACTTTTCTTCCTCATGTTCTATACTTGCGGAGGAAATGTGAGCGATCACTTAATATCCTTAAGGTGTAATCAAATACATCTTGGGGTGCAGATCGCTCGTCACTCCTTCGGGTTTATCAATCCCTGATTTTATTCCGCATTGACTACGGATGTGTTGTGTATGGATCTGCTAGGTCTTCTGTCTTACGCAGACTGGACACTGTCCATCCCTCTGCCCTGAGAATATGTTCTGGCGCATTTCGCACATCACCCGTCCAGAGTCTGTACGTGATTTGTTATCAATTGCCATTAGACCTGCGACAAATGAAGCAGTCTCTCAATTACTATTATAAAATCATATCGCCCCCTCTTCCGCTACTCTCCATGATTCCGAATCCTGGTCTAAAAAGACTATATGATGCTCGTCCTATGAGCATCCCACCTTTTCTCACACGAATTAAGACACAGTTGTATCTTACAGATCTATGTGATTGCGGATTGAATCTTCGTATTACTTTGCTCATCCACCTTGGTACGACCCGACACTTAGTTATTCATTCCTTTACTCAACATGGAAAGTCTGACACAACTCCTATTGTCTTTCAACAGCTATTTCATTCTCATTGCTGTCAGTATCAATCATACACACCTGTATTCACAGGTGGTTCTAAATCAGCAGGACATATTGGCTGTGGCATTTTCATGAATAATACATCTTTCAGTTACACCCTACATTAGTCATGCTCCATCTTCACTGCTGAAGCAACAGCTATATACTATGCTCTTCAGCAGGTGAATACAGATGACTATCATAAATTTTGTATATATACTGACAGCATGAGTGTTATGGAAACTTTGAGAGGCAATAATCATCCTGTTATGTCCAGAATTTTCAGAGTATTGGAATCTCTTGCTGGCAAGGGTTACAAAATTTTATTTTGTTGGGTACCAAGTCCCGTAAGTCTTGATGGAAATGAGAGAGCGGATGCAGCTGCAAAGGCTGCATCAGGTCAACATTTATCATCAGTTCCGCTCTCTGGTGTGAGAAATGGTGTCAAAACATTTATTTATTCTCTTTGGCAGGAATCGTGTAATATGCAGGTTGTCAACAAATTACATACAATTTTCTCATCCGTCACCTCATTGTCTATTTTACCGTTACGAAGAGCAGATGTTATTTTAACTTGCCTTCGTATCGGACACACACGTTTCACACAGAGACATTTGTTTTTAAGTGAATTGAATCTCTGGTGTGAAACTCGTGTGATGAACCATACCCTATTTATCATATTTAATTTCAAGTCCAGATTTTAACCTTTATCGTTATAAATTTTTTAAAACAAATATTTTAATCATGTTTGATTTGGTGGGTCAGCCACCTCATAGAAATTTTTTTTGCTTTTTTAAGGGCAATAGGTTTCCTTCATTTTATATAAATTTTAAAATCATATTTTCTTTTGTATTTTTTTAAATTTCAAACTAATTATCTACACTGATTTTGGTGTTTTAAAATTATTTAAATGTTGCTTGGGTTTTCTTCAATAAATGAATAATTTATAGAAACAAAGTTTTTGCGCAGCTTGTCCTTTTTGGACCTTGCGCCAGAAAACCCAACCAACCAAGCTGACTTTTGTGACGCCAAACCTTCCGTAGTAAGTAAGCCGCAGCTTGTCCTTTTTGGACCTTGCGCCATAAACCCAACCATCCGTAGTATGTAAATGCTGCGTACCCGTCAGGTCCTGCAATCCAAATCCCTTGCGATGTTTACAATGTCATTGCTTTGGACGCTTGAAGAGTGCTCTCAGAGGCAAACTCACCTGCGCCCTTTGTGCGGTGTATGGCCACGACAGTACGAACTGCAAAGCAAAGGAAGTATGTATCAACTGTCATGGTGACCACCTCTCCTACTCTTGAAGCTGTTATAAGTATTCGCTGAAAAGGAGATTGCCACGATAAAAATAAAAAAATTCCATATCCTGAGGCGAGACGATTCGTCCCTTCTCGCACTCCCCAGTCAGGAGTGAGTTATGATGCAACTTCCAGAAAGGTCACCAAGATGAGCAACACTCCAACAGAATTTTCTCTTCCCCCTCCAGCTTAACAGAAAATCCAAAATTCAAAATTTTTTTACCTTTTCTATAAAAACTCCTTTTGCAAAATCTAAAGTAGAAAAAGCTTTAAAATTAGAAATATCTAAAAATGGGGGAAAATCATCCATCTCCACCCATACTGCTTTCTTTTGCTTGGAGACTGACGCGGTTATCTTATATCCCAGGAGCTCTTCGCGTTAGTGGATCAACTGCCTACAAAAATTTTTACTTGGTGACTTTAACGGCCCTAATTCTATATGGGGAAGTGATAACACAAATACTCGCTGTCATCATATAGAACTGTTTATAACTGATAACTCTGTCTGATGTTGAGTTTGATTTTTATTAAAGTTTTCTTTAAAATTTAATTTTTGGCGTTGCTAGTCCTTTTTGGATCTTGCACCATAAAACCCAACCAATGAACATATGTGACGTCAGAAATAACATCTATGCAGTCAGGGCTTTACTATTGGAATTCCTCACTTTTTAAAGAAAGTTTCGATTTAAAATAGGGAATAGTAGGTCTAGAGATATTTGTAACAGTCAAGGGAAATAGGCCAATTGACACTTTTATAGAGTCGATAAAGCTGTTAAAAATGTGTAAAAATCGCCAGTGTTGTTGAATACTGTTTGACATCTGGAAGGTCAGACTGATCTAGAATGTCTAAGTGATTCTGAAAATCTTGTGATATGAATGTTCAATGATATTTTGGAACATTCAAAGGAAATACTGAGTGAATGATGTTCAACTACACATAAAGATAGTTCTGTTCAATGGAAAAATGCTCACAAATCGTTTGAGGATGTCCTGGAGTAGGGAGATTTACTAGGAAAATTATCTGTGTATTGGAGGGGGATGTGTTTTTATTACTGCATAGAAAATAGCCTCTGGGAATCATGGAAGATTTACTTCTATGATTTCCAGATGTAATTATCATTATTGCTTTGGAAATTCATTATTCTGAATGAAGGAAAAGTGTGAAACAACGTATATGCTATAAAGTTCAATGAAAAAATGTTAAAAATTGATTATTGAAAGCGAATGCCTTAAAATTAACGGTAGTGAGTAAAGCGTTAAATGTTTCAGTCCTGATCCTAATTTAGCGACATTTCGAGTAGAGAAAGACTCCAATGGTAAATCAAAACAGAAAATGAAAATTAGTTTTATAGATAATTGTAGTATACAAAGTGAGACATTCATAAATTGAATAAACGATTGCTTAAAAAATTTCCTGATTCTTCCATGTTTTTTGTTAACTACAAATGATAAAAAACCTTCACTTTTAATATTAAAGGTATTATATGCTATGTCAATGGCACTGCTGTTTTATTTAAGATAGCAATTTTCTGTAAAATTAGTGCAAGAACTTTAATTTTAAGTTAAGATAAAAAATAATTTTTTCTTGTGCTAAAAATAATCAAATACTTTAAAAAGAAAAAATATTTTTTATTAAGAATATTGTAATTTACTTTCATACTTTGTTTTTTTTAAGAATTAATATTTTCACTTCATTGAAGCTATGTTTAAGCAATGCTTTACATTGAATTCATATTTGTATCAATGTAGGATTGTTTTTCATGAAAGAAAAAGAAATAGCTTTGATTTCCTATAACATAGACAGATAAAAGAAAGTTGGAAAGAAACAAAAATTGTATGAGCTGCTAATTTTCTTGCGATAATACTTGAAAAATATTTTCAGTCAATTTAAATTCTTTATACATTTACCTTATATATATATATAATATGTGTGTGTGTGGAAATTTTTTTTACTGGGTATGAAAGAGCTGTTGTAAATGAAAACTTCAAATATGATGTTAAATAAAAAAAAAAAAAAGAAAGCATTTGCAATGAGAAAATAATTCTTAATTGAGAATTACTATAGTACTTTAAGTTATTCTTGAAATTTCTTCCCCCCCCCCATGAAATCTTTAATGTGGTTTGTTCTATCGGCAAGTAGAAGAGTGATTTTTCTTAGTCCATGTTACTTATGAATTTAAATGTCATTAGCTTAGAAATACTTTAGTAGTAGTAGTACAATTTTAAACAATACGATTATTTTTCATGATTTTGTTGAAAAACTTTTTGCATAAGCATGCTTTTTGTAAATAGCATCAGAAAATTTTATTTCTTAAAGTATCTCATGGATGGAGAGAACACACACAAGATTTGCTTAACAAATTAATAATTAATATCTGCTTCTGAAGTTTAAGACAAAACCATGCTTTCAGAAGTATTGTGAATAAATAAAGGTCAGTTATAGCTGGCCTCAGGTATTTAGTATATAGATTATTATTGTAGAGTGTCTGTGATTAAGATATAAGGTAAGCAATGTTTATAGTACTGTTTTATAGAGGTAAGTTTCTTTATTTTTGTACTGCCTGCGAATTATTTATAGTATGTGGTTTGAATAGGTAAGTGTTCTCTCAATCAGTTCACTGGCGTCAGGTATTTATACATAGTGAATACTCCTGCAATATCAGCAAGAAATGTTTATATACTATATTTTATGGGGTAAATTTTCTGTTTTTATTCTACAAAGTACAAATAGGTTGGTTTGAATTCAATTTTAGTGAACTAATCTTTTACTCTCCAGCTCATGAGTATTTTAAGTTACATTTTAAAACTTATTAATAGATGTTATTTTTACAGGTTATTCAAAAAATAAAAATGGCTTTGAATATAACTTTGACGAAAACTAGAAACGTTGATAGAAAATGTCCCAAATATAAGTATGTTAGGGCATCATAGACTTGCTTATTCTCAGCAAATATATATTTCTGTTTAAGAATGATGATCCAATGAAAGACAGGAAGCTGTTGTTAAAAATGAAATCTAGGTCTAGACAAATATTTCCTAAGAAATTATTTTATAGTGATATTTCGATTATCAAAAAGGCATTGATAATCCTATGCTATATTAAGGAAATCTTGGTTATTTACATAGATTATGCATTGCAAATATATAGATTTATACTAATAGAAGAAAATAGTTACATTAGTATTTCATTTCTATTAATGACACGCTGATTATTTTATATCTGGATTCTTTAACCAATGTAATTATAGAGAACTAGACTAGTTGTGTATATTAGATGCTTTAGGTATAGTGTTGTAAAACAAAAAAAAGACGTATTAGTTAGATTTTTCCTTACATTGGATTAAAAATTATTGGATATTTTCCTTAAACGACGTTCAGTAAATTTTAATTTTCTTTTATCTAAAATAATAAATTTAGGAATAACATCCCCAACAGTGTAACATCGTCATTTTTTATAAATATTATGAAAACAAATGTTGTTGTTGTTGTCGTGTGCCAGCCAGACAGGCAATCTGGGATGCGCTGCTCCACTTTTCCAACCGAACCATATTTGGTGTGGAGTCCGACGTCCTCAGTACACACATGCCATAGGTACCCGTTTATAGGGTAGGCAACCATTCACACACAAAGAAAGGACTAAGACAAGAAAGAGAGAGAGAGAAAGAGTGCATCCATGCTCGAGCCAGGATTCGAACCCAGATCCCACCCATCTGTAGTCAGGAATGAAAACAAATGACAGTAGATTTTTCAACACAACGGAAAAATTAATTTGTGCAATAAAAAAAAATTGGGTTTTAATACAGTAGTTTCTTTTTTTATAAACTCATGTGAACTAAACAGTTCGAAATTAAAGTTGACTTATCCAAGTACCGATATATTGATATATAAGTTTAAGCTCGTTCAACCATTCCGAATTTTTGATAACATAGCGTTTGTAATTATTTTAAGACATAATTGACGCAAATTTTTGACCAAAAATAAATTATGTCGCACTTTAAGTGATGTAGCATTCTACTGATGAACTGTTCACGCTAAGCAGAAAACCTGTAGTTTCCAAATTTTCATTTTTGAAGAAAAAAAAAATTTCGGCATAAAATCTCTACTTCTTGAGCATCATTACAGTATATTTTTGCAATTTTCTAATCAACCTCTACAAATTTCTTTCCTGTTTTTTTCGCTTCTCATGTTATAAGTCTAATTAAGAGTGAATAAAAAAAAATAAAAAAAAACCCAGAATTTCCAATATTTTCTTTTGAAATTAAAAAGATTTTAATGCGATCTACACAAAAAATTTTTAATTGATCAATATGTTAACCTTAAATTTGCGATTAAAATGCTGATTTTTTAAATTGTTTAAGCAATAAAATTATTAAATTATCGAAGGTTATCCCAAGAAATGTACATACAATAACATTATGTGAAAACTGTTGGCTAACTGTAAATCCAGATTTTAATCTTAAGTGCAAAGTCTTTTCTATCATTTGAAATATTAAGAAGCAAGTTAGGAAAATAGAGTTTTTAAAACAATCGTTGATTCAATTTGTTTTCATTTTGTATATATCAAACTAATTTTCATTTTCTGTTCAAGATTTACTATTTGAGTCTTTCTCTACTCGAAATATCGCTAAATTAAGACTGAAAAATTTAAAGCGCTCAACTTACTACCGTTCATTTTAAGAAATTCGCTTTCAATAATAAATTTTTAACATTGAACTTTATAGCATATACGTTGTTTCACACTTTTCCTTCATTCAGAATAATGAATTTCCAAAGCAATAATGATAATCACATCTGGAAATCATAGAAGTAAATCTTCCATGATTCCCAGAGCAATCAAAATACATCCCCATCCAATACACAGATAATTTTCCTCCCTTCTCCAGCACATTATAAGTCTTGAGAATTTTTCCGTTGAACAGAACTATTTCGATGTCTAGTTGAAGATCATTCACTCAGTATTTCCTTTGAATGTTCCAAAGTATCAGAACATTCTTAAGCATATCACAAGATTTTTAGAATCACTTGGACATTCTAGATCAGTCTGACCTTCCAGATGTCAAACTGCATTCAACATCACTCGCGATTTTTACAAATCATTTTTAGCAACTTCATCAACTCTATAAAATAGCCCGTCGGCCCGTTTCCTTGGACTGTCACAAGTATCTTTAGAACCACTGTACTCGCAACTCAAAATTGAAACCTAGCATGTGTTGCGAAATAAATATTTCTACTATCGCAAATAGCTATGGGACACCGGGGCTGTTATGTGTGCAATCAGACATTGTTTTATTAGTTTTTTCAAAAAATTTACGAATACTATATACGCTTTAATTATTTATAATTTTTGGTTTTTTTCTTGCTACACACAAATACAGCTCATTATTTGTGAAAATATCCTCTCACAGGTATATCATGCACGTTTATATTGTTTGAAACGTATGATGAATCTATATACTCTTCATATTATAATTACGTGTAAAGGTTTTAACCTTTCTCGTGTTTCAAATTCTTTTAAAAATAACATTTCAAATTTGTCTGGTTTATTGAGCCCCTTTCTCAACCTCACGAGGATCTTCTTTTTTAATAGCGGTTGATTTTATAAAGTTTATTTATTAAATTTTAGACTTTATGGTATGTAATTTATTGTTTATATATAGTGAGAGGATTTTAATATCTAATTTTAACTACAGACAAATGTTATACTTTTAATGTAGTTTAGATTTTTATTCACTAATTTTTTGAACCAAATTTTAACGCAGCATTTCCTGTCTTAGAAATTACGTCATAAAATTTACTGAAATTAATATACATGGTGGATATGTCTAGTTGGTATCTGAATAGTAAGCGTACTAGATTTTGGTTTATCTGTTCGTGAATTTGAATCCCATCATCGATTTTAGATATTTTTAGTAGTTCTTCGAATGGTAGAAGGTCTGGGTTTAATTAGCCTTAATATGCAAACATTTTCATTGAGTGGGAAAAAAAAAGCCGAACTGCGTTGTGGTTATTTAAAATCTGTTGAACAACCTCAGGTCTTGATTACACAGCATCAAATATCCCCACTCTTCATTTTAATAAATTCTTTACCCATAGGATTTGGAATGATTTGCTTAGAGTATCTCATTTAAGCAGAAGTTTTTATTCTATGCATTCAACTCATTATTCCTAATGTTGCATAATTTTCTGAAACATAAATCGTTTGAGTGCGGCGAGGCGCTATCGCACTTCGCTTGTTATGTTTATATATAAGAAAACTCTTCAGCACTCAAACGGTTAAGTGAATAATTTTGTATCACGTAAAATAAAAAAACTTAATAGATTAGTTTTGAAAGATTTTTTAATGCGTGCTGTAATTATTTTATATCTCTAAGATACCTTGATTCTTGAAGGCTGTGGAGAGAAATGTCAAGCGTGTCGGGAATGCTGGGAGAACATTACACTCTCCCTTTCTCCTATAAAAATATTTTAAATCCTGAAATGCCGGAAATTTTATAAGATGCAATAAAATAAAATCTCTAGTTGGGGTTTTCAAATAGTTAGCCTACTAAGCTTCAGTACAACAATAAATAACTTGCGAATTATTAACCTGTGAGGGGGAAAAAATCAAATCGCAACTCACTTGATAGATATTTCACTCTTGTTAACTCTCGGGAGTTTTTGTTGGGGAACAACTCATTGAATATACTAACTGATATTGGAGTAAAGAAATTATCATTTACCATTTGAGTTCATTTTATCTAGTATACTTTAAGAAATTA
>JAPDSC010063096.1:0-11952 GCA_026290005.1 Latrodectus geometricus | reverse complement strand
ATGCTTTGCGCGTTCGTTCTAGTTATCGGTAGGTAATGAGTTCAAATCCCGATCCAATTGAAAATCCGTCATGTTCGCTAAGAGCGGCTGTTGAACCTTGAATATGGTGTGGTAACAGTGTCCTTCATCTGAAGTAATACTGTGAAAGTGCCAGTTCATGTCTGGGTTCCCAGAAGTTATACTTGATCCCCGCTTCTAAATTACGAAGACCCAGTTTCGGGACTAAGGTAGTATAATTTCTGGGTGCCCCACTATATAAGATACCATCACTTCCTCTCCTTAAATTACGAAGACCCACTTTCGCGACTACGGTGGTATAACCTCTGGGTGCCCCACTATATAAGATACCATCATTTCCTCTCCTTAAATTACGAAGACTCACTTTCGCGACTACGGTGGTATAACCTCTGGGTGCCCCACTATATAAGATACCATCACTTCCTCTCCTTAAATTACGAAGACCCACTTTCGCGACTACGGTGGTATAACCTCTGGGTGCCCCACTATATAAGATACCATCATTTCCTCTCCTTAAATTACGAAGACTCACTTTCGCGACTACGGTGGTATAACCTCTGGGTGCCCCACTATATAAGATACCATCACTTCCTCTCCTTAAATTACGAAGACCCACTTTCGCGACTACGGTGGTATAACCTCTGGGTGCCCCACTATATAAGATACCATCATTTCCTCTCCTTAAATTACGAAGACTCACTTTCGCGACTACGGTGGTATAACCTCTGGGTGCCCCACTATATAAGATACCATCACTTCCTCTCCTTAAATTACGAAGACCCACTTTCGCGACTACGGTGGTATAACCTCTGGGTGCCCCACTATATAAGATACCATCATTTCCTCTCCTTAAATTACGAAGACTCACTTTCGCGACTACGGTGGTATAACCTCTGGGTGCCCCACTATATAAGATACCATCACTTCCTCTCCTTAAATTACGAAGACCCACTTTCGCGACTACGGTGGTATAACCTCTGGGTGCCCCACTATATAAGATACCATCATTTCCTCTCCTTAAATTACGAAGACTCACTTTCGCGACTACGGTGGTATAACCTCTGGGTGCCCCACTATATAAGATACCATCACTTCCTCTCCTTAAATTACGAAGACCCACTTTCGCGACTACGGTGGTATAACCTCTGGGTGCCCCACTATATAAGATACCATCATTTCCTCTCCTTAAATTACGAAGACTCACTTTCGCGACTACGGTGGTATAACCTCTGGGTGCCCCACTATATAAGATACCATCACTTCCTCTCCTTAAATTACGAAGACCCACTTTCGCGACTACGGTGGTATAACCTCTGGGTGCCCCACTATATAAGATACCATCATTTCCTCTCCTTAAATTACGAAGACTCACTTTCGCGACTACGGTGGTATAACCTCTGGGTGCCCCACTATATAAGATACCATCACTTCCTCTCCTTAAATTACGAAGACCCACTTTCGCGACTACGGTGGTATAACCTCTGGGTGCCCCACTATATAAGATACCATCATTTCCTCTCCTTAAATTACGAAGACTCACTTTCGCGACTACGGTGGTATAACCTCTGGGTGCCCCACTATATAAGATACCATCACTTCCTCTCCTTAAATTACGAAGACCCACTTTCGCGACTACGGTGGTATAACCTCTGGGTGCCCCACTATATAAGATACCATCATTTCCTCTCCTTAAATTACGAAGACTCACTTTCGCGACTACGGTGGTATAACCTCTGGGTGCCCCACTATATAAGATACCATCACTTCCTCTCCTTAAATTACGAAGACCCACTTTCGCGACTACGGTGGTATAACCTCTGGGTGCCCCACTATATAAGATACCATCATTTCCTCTCCTTAAATTACGAAGACTCACTTTCGCGACTACGGTGGTATAACCTCTGGGTGCCCCACTATATAAGATACCATCACTTCCTCTCCTTAAATTACGAAGACCCACTTTCGCGACTACGGTGGTATAACCTCTGGGTGCCCCACTATATAAGATACCATCATTTCCTCTCCTTAAATTACGAAGACTCACTTTCGCGACTACGGTGGTATAACCTCTGGGTGCCCCACTATATAAGATACCATCACTTCCTCTCCTTAAATTACGAAGACCCACTTTCGCGACTACGGTGGTATAACCTCTGGGTGCCCCACTATATAAGATACCATCATTTCCTCTCCTTAAATTACGAAGACTCACTTTCGCGACTACGGTGGTATAACCTCTGGGTGCCCCACTATATAAGATACCATCACTTCCTCTCCTTAAATTACGAAGACCCACTTTCGCGACTACGGTGGTATAACCTCTGGGTGCCCCACTATATAAGATACCATCACTTCCTCCCCTTAAATTACGAAGACCCACTTTCGTGACTACGGTGGTATAACCTCTGGGTGCTCCACTATATAAGATACCCTCACTTCCTCCCCTTAAATTACGAAGACTCACTTTCGGGACTACGGTGATATAACCTCTGGGTGCCCCACTATATAAGATACCATCACTTCCTCCCTTTAAATTACGAAGACCCACTTTCGCGACTACGGTGGTATAACCTCTGGGTGCCCCACTATATAAGATACCATCACTTCCTCTCCTTAAATTACGAAGACCCACTTTCGCGACTACGGTGGTATAACCTCTGGGTGCCCCACTATATAAGATACCATCACTTCCTCCCCTTAAATTACGAAGACTCACTTTCGGGACTACGGTGGTATAACCTCAGGGTGCCCCACTATATAAGATACCATCACTTCTTCCCCTTATATTACGAAGACCCACTTTCGGGACTACGGTGGTATAACCTCAGGGCGTGTCCCACTATATAAGATACCATCATTTTCTCCCCTTAAATTACGAGGACCCACTTTCGCGACTACGGTGGTATAACCTCAGGGTGTCCCACTATGTAAGGTACCATCACTCCCTTCCCCTCTTGTAGTGCTGAAAGGTTTAAATCCTGATAGCCGGGAATTTTATAACAACACATTTCAATCTAGCTTATTATATCAGGTTACAACAAAAAATAAATATATCATGAATCACGCATAGAATTTTAAACAAGCATTTCAAATATTTATAGGGAAGCAATTATGTAATGCTCTTATATATGCTCTTATATTATTAATTTATATATATGCTCTTAATTTTTTCACTAAAGCTTTTCTTTAAATGTGAGAAATAATTGTTTACATATCATAAAAAACAGAAGTTAGACTCAATCTTCTGACGTTTTCGTCTTTGAAAGAAATGTGATTTACTACTAAAGAGTACAGAAAGTTATGATAATGAAATATTCCTTTTTTTTTTTTTTCACACACATGCGCACCTTCGCATGCGCCAAAAAACATTTGCCGCACTTCAAATCGTCAATCTCTTCTCATTTTACTTAGAGATTGCAGGTGGCTCTACAACAGACGTAATATGCGCAGTCGCTGTCATTGCTAATGATTTGCATAACTCATCACCGTAAACACATGATGTAAATTTCACGTGGTTTGTATGATTTCTTCAGGGTGCTGCATTCCGGGCGTCTAGCAGTGTAGATAAAAATACTTCATTTACTAAATTTTTAGTTTTTGCAAGATGTTGGATAACGAAGGCTGAAAATATTTTCTCAGAACTACTTGCATATAGAATTAAGAAACTAATTTTGTAAAGAGATTCACTTTAAAAGCGTTTAAAAATATAATTCAAAGCAAAAGATTTTGTTAACAAATTGGAATTAAAATATACTCTAAATTAAGTAGTTAAATTATATTTTTTTCATACACATTTAAAATATATGCAAATGAAAAACAAAAAGAAAAAATGCTTACTTAATATTTTAGTAAATGAAAGAAATAAAACTTTGGAAATTAAAAAATCTACGGGTGAAGAGTTGATTTGGTAGTTGTCAAATAAAACTTTGACAACTGCCAAATCAACTCTTCACCCATAGAGTTTTTAATTCACAGGGTAAATTATATTTAAATTATACAATTCAAAATATGCCATAAAATTACTTCGCAAATTACATTTATCTATATATTTTTAAATTTCATTTTGTCGCCCATAATTCTTACGATATCTCCATATTTGCCTTTAAATTCTTATCGTCTTCCTTGAAAGGTATTTAAAAATTCTTAGGATATAAAAATGGTTAACATAATATCTGGATTGCAGATATATAATGGTTAAGAATGTGTGAGATTAGAAATATATGAGATTAAATATAATGATTAGGAATACGAGAGAAGATTCATGTTATTCAGTTCCTACTATTCAGTTCCTACTATTATGTGTGAGATTAGAAATATATGAGATTAAATATAATGATTAGGAATACGAGAGAAGATTCTCATGTTATTCAGTTCCTAGTATTATAGTTCACATTCTCTCTCTGTGTATCTTGTTCAAAATTTCAATTGTAAACATTTTTTATTCATCCTCGTAAGTTCAAACACATTTTTTAAACTTGTTCTGGATGATCTTGATAGTAATATAGTTCTTTCAAATATTAATTCATTAATTAAATTAAATTAATTAATTTTAGTTTTATATAAGAGAAAAATACACTATTGTTTAGTGAGGCCCTTCGTTGACAGCAACAGTTACTATCTTTATCTTTTTTACATTCTTAATTTTATTTACTTCTTATTATCTTGTAAATGAATTTATTATCTCCTTTGAAAATTCATCTTTGTGGTTTTGAAATAAATTTGAGAGATAGATGGAAAGTGTGTATGTGTGTGTGTCTGTGTGTGTGTGTGTGTGTGTGAGAGAGAGAGAGAGAGAGAGAGAGAGAGAGAGAGAGAAAGGAAATTTTTTTTTTCTAATTTGAAATGAATTTATAAAGAATTTTCTCCTATATAGTGAACGAAACTTTCGTCTTGCAATGGCAATGTTGGTAGAGTGCCGGCATAGAATCTTGGTTTTCGGGTCGAATCTCGTCGAAGTACAAAAGTAATAAGCAATTATACTAAACAAGCAAACTGGATTAACTATATCGACCTTTGCTTCACAAACGGACAATGTAAAATTTAATAAAAGTAATTAAAATAACTTTTTTCCATTATTGATCTAACTAAGAATTGACTTTTTTATATATATTTGTTTCTCTCTGAAGTTCATACTTTAAAAAGTTAAGTCCTAGTCGATTTAATTCTCTCGTGGAAAAAGTAATCCTAGGGTGATAAACAAATGAAACGATCTAAATTTTGAAATCCAGAAATATAGAAATAGTTTGAAATGTGATATTGCCTAATATATAACTTTTTCCGGTTCAGTTTGTTATTTTTAACATGAAATTAATTCTAGCTTACCCAATTTTAAATTGATACATTTGCACTATTTGTTAGTTATTCCTATAATAGTCTTGAACTGTAGAAAGGACAATTTTAATATTGAAAAGTTACGTTAAGTTTTCCTTATAAAAATTTAAACCTAACTTTTTTAAAATTAAGAGCTGGGATACTTTTCAAACATTCTACATTATTGAACGAGTAGTTATAAGGAAGCAGTTACAATTGTAGTAAATCTAAAATTTCTGTAACTCAGGAAATTATTGGTTTATTATAAGTAATGTAAAAAGAATAAAATGACAATTGTGAAAAAATATATGAAGGCCTCAATGAATATTCGGAAAAAAAAATTTAGATTTAGAACATTCAAGCATTCATTGTTCGAGAATCAAAAAACATTTTACTTTAAATTTTTACTTTACCTTAAACATTTACATTAAATTATTATAAGGATTTATATGGATTCGTTCAAAGTTTTTATAAAATTCAAAGTAAAATGTTTAATGCTTTGTTTTTATAATCTTTATTTGTTTTTTTATTTTTTCAATCATGAGCTAAAAGAGAAATATTATTCACATTTGTATGATTAACAGGTTATATTTTACCTACAAAAATTTAAAATGGACAACCAATTTTCAAAAGGGGATTATAAAGAAAATGACGATTTACATTTATGTCATTCTTATGGAAGATTAATGTGTGAACAATGAATATGAACAACAATGGAAGACTAATGTGGGGATAATATTGTATTTCAACAACTGACTCATTCATCCGTTTTTGTGCAAACCTCTAAACATAGAGATGTGAACGGAGCCGAGAGTACCAAATACAGTGTCTTGGTTACTTAGCATAAAGTTAATTTCAGTTTGGCATAGTCTCTTTGGAAGTCGGGACGTTGGGTTGAAGTTCGTTTTTTCTTATAATATTTCATCAGAAATAAAAATAATATACGATGACAAATGTTCAGAAAATTATTATTTTGGTGTATCTGATGTTTATATAATTATTATTACACATATTAACATATGTTGGCTTAGTAACCCATATTAGTGTTATTGTTTCTAATGAAAATAAATTTTAATGATAAACTTAAAAAGATTTTTTTTTTTTTTTTCCAAAACAGTTCCTATGGTATTCACTTTTTGTTCTTGCATTTTTAATTTTATGAAATAATGATTTTATAATGATTTTATAAAATTGTGATTGAATGAAATAATGATTTTATAAAATTGTATGGTATTTCAATGTGATAAAAGCTTTTAACGAATGTTTATCTGAAAAAATTCATGTAAATACGTATTTTTGAAATTTTATTTTATACTCTTACTGTATAGTTTCAGTTTTTATAAATTTACCCTAGATCAAGTTAACTAAAGAAGATTTTCTACAATCGACAAGAAATAATTTTTGGTCTAAAACATTTGGTATAAATGATCTTTATTCGTAATCTCATAAAAGAGAAAGGCCAAACATTAAGATCAAATTCGTCAAATAGTAGAATGAAAAACTATTTTCGCTATTTATCTGTCAATTTCCCAACAGCAGCTTGAATGAAGATACCTCTTGATAAGCTAACAGATTTTTCCTCTTTAAATGAAGCACGTTAAGAAGTTTATAGCATAAACCTTTCAAATATAATTGGATTTGCCAAAAATTTTCGGTTAACAAGTTTCTTTATTTTCCTTTGTCAATCTTAGAATTTTTCATAATTTTCAATCAGTTCAGGCCTTATATTAGGTCTTTTTTTTAAGTTTTAATGATTTCCTTTATATTCATTATGCTTTCATTGCTAATTAGAAAAATTTTGCTTTTATTTTTTCAGTCTATAATAATGAAGTAACTATTATAAGGCGTTATTTGTTTATCGGTATCATCTTACTATTTATGGAATTTATTCATTAAATACTGAAATATTTCATGCGCTTATTTCTATTATATCTATTTCTTTGTTCAATAAGTTGAATTTATGTGAAATTAAATGGGTTGCCAGAGGTCAGTTCTTTCCTTTTATACAATCAACTGAGATATATACCAAGATGCGTGTGTGTAAACTGGCATACTTGCCTGTACCTTGCCCAGAGTTAGGCTCTACCAGTTAGGTAAAAGCAACTGGATAGGAATCTCCGCAATTTAGAAGCAGAGACTAAGTATAAGACTACAGTTACATGAACTACCATCCCCAGAGGTATCATTTCACTTGGAGCTCACGGCGACTATGAATTGTTGTTTAACGTGCCCCAATCACCTTTAATAAACCCGATGGACTTCGGGTTAAGTTGGGATTCGAACCCACTATATTGCGATATCAAGAACGACATCCTAGTCAACCAGGCCAACGCCGCCTCAAGTTGTGAATGTGTGCACTGGCATATTTCTCTATACCTAGCCCAAAGATGGGCTCCACCAATTAAATAGTAGCTGCTATGTGGGAGTCTTCATAGCTTAGAAAAAAAGACCAAGTAAAAAATCTCCATCCAATATTTGACCTACCACGTGGAGGTATTATTTCCTTTGGAGGATAGTGGGACCACAACCTATTTAATGCCCCCTAGCTATTTTTTATGAACACGGTGTATATTCGGTTTAATTGGAATTCTCACCATCTTCCGACATTGCGAAATGCGTTCTGATCAATCAGGCCACATTGCGCTCAACATTCGATATAGTGATTATTGGAACACTTAAGTTATACGGATTACTTATATCACATTCTTAATTATGAATAGTTTCGTTACTACATTCATTTGAACCATGAGAAGAGATATTAATTAAAATCTCCAGCAAAATATGGAAAATTCTGCTGCATGCTCTATACATATGTTGCTACAATATCACTTCTTAACACAATTTTTATTAATAAAAAGTTCGTAAAAATTTTTGCACTCCATAGAATATTATTTCCTACTTCGTGTGCTTCTTCAAAATTTAACATTTTTTTTTTAAAACCCGTTAATTTTTCTAAAAGTACATTTTTTACTAAATTTTTCTTTGAATTAGTGCAGTGGTACAATATAATATGCCTGATAATAATAGAAAACTGAGTCAGTGAGTCACTGAGTCATTTAACGAGCAATAAAAGAAAAGATTTGTGGGTGAAATACGAAACAAGATCATCTAGTTTTGAAAATAAATGGCATTCCTTCACTGTCATTTTAACTTTTCAACAGATTCAGCAAATAAATGTCTGATATGCTGAGCTATTACCTGAATCACAGAATTTTTTGACTTTAAGAAATAAATTACTAACTGCAATCGAATGAACGTGTGCATGACAAGTCGTGAATCCATCCATAAATAAAAAAAATAAAATGTTAAATTGATCAATACTGTTACTGATCTTTCAAGTTTGCACATCATCTATGAAAATAATATTCATTTTATTTGCAATTTTTATTAGAAATTTCAAAGAAAAATAAAATTTTGTCAGTTCAATTACGCATCTTTTGTTTTGAATTATTATTAGTTTGCTCACCAAATAAATGTCATAAAATACAAACTTTGAGAAAAAAAAATCATTAATAAAGGTTCATTTGCGAGTAAGGGATTAAATAAATGGACTGGTTCATAGATAAAGAAGACTTGAAACTAACCAAACAAACCAGATAGGATAAAAAAACAACTACAAAAAGACTTGTCACATATTTTTTTACTTAAATTATACATTATGATTTTTCTACCAATTTAAAAGCGGGGACATTTCATATTCTCGCAATAAGAACATAATTCACAATAATATGTCTCAAATATCTCATATTGAAATCTGAGTTTGTTTTTCAACAAAATGATTAATAATATAATACATAGTGTGTTCAAATTTTTTCTTTAAATTGTGCTGCTTTCCGAAATCTTTTTTGAATTTGTAGTTTTATATAGAATAATAGAAGAACAAGTAATATATATTTCTAATTGTGGAAAACATAAAAGAAATCAATAGAAATAAGTGTCAAAATATTAATCTTATCATAGTATATCATGTTAAAATTCGGAATACATTTTTTCCTAAATTTTCTTATTATTCGGAAAATAGGCATAATTATCGGATGTTTAATTCCATTTGAAATAAATTTGATATATTCTTAGAAATGTGTCGTAAAACACAATTTTCCAATAAAGCTTCAGTATTCAATTTCTTTTTCCATGAAAGTTTGAGTTAAAGAAAATCATTTTTAAGGCCAATAAAAACTGTTTTATATACAATACAGAATGGCTTCTTTCATAAGACAGGAAAAGTACTCTAGATGCCTCTTTTGAATCACACCTGTGATATCAATAAAATTTTGATAACGATTAAAATTAAGCCACATCGCCATGAATTTCGAATTGAGCATTGCCTCCATTTGATGAAGATCAAAGTTTAATCCGTTAATCGTTATAAAGCAAAAATACACCAATGGCAATATTTGATAATTTTATTGAAGTTAGAATACTTTGGGAAAAATTTTGAAAATATTTTAGCATTATAAGGAGATATCAATAAAGTTAACTAACATGTCGCTGACTTTGTTTTGATTTACAATAAATTCCTTAGTTCATTGACTTTTCCATTTACCACTAACTTAACTATAACCAATAAGAACATAATCCAAATGTGGCTGATAAATAGTATTAGCATCCAGGAGCTTAAAAAAAGAATTAGAGTCATGTTACAAGTTTTTAATTCATTTCTAAGAACAGTTACTCCATATAATTAGTTATATTCCAAAGATTAGGTATCATGACGAAAAGCCACAAGGTTGATTTAAAATAAAAGATTCAACATACATTAGTAATATCCTAATTATTTTTTAAATTAAATGGCAGATAAGGAGGAGACAGAAATTAAATGGTAAACAGAGCAGAGGACACCAAGAAAAACCATATTCCTTCTTTGTAAAGGCCCCTTGATGTAAAAAAAAAAAAACTTTTGAAACCCTATATTTTTTGTAGTTTATTTTTAACAGCATGCATTTGCGGCATTTCCACCATTAATTGACGAGCAGCAGAATATAGAGATGTTGAAGTATAAAAAGAATTAAAATTAGCCTTAAAGTTGACTTCAATAAACTTTAAAACAATGGGACAGTGCCTACTAGGTGCCACAAAGGGTAACAAACCGAACCCTTGACTCCAATAATAGGTAAATGCTTCTACAAATAATCATGTCCAATAAGCAAACAAAAGCAACCAACTCCAATAGATTGAGACAAAGAATTGGAGATTCGTCTTTTATTGAGACATTCTACCTTTTAATTTTTTTTAAAGTAAAAAAATTGCTAACTTGAACATATATATTACCTATACATGTTTATTCAGTATATAATTTTGTTTCTGATAGTCCTTTAATTACTTCAGAAAAGTTATTTTTTATTTTTAATATACCAAATGCATTTAAGAGTTCTAAATACATGCTTGATCGAAAATAATTCTTTATTTTAATTTGTTGAGAGTTCGCTCAGTGATTACTAGAAAGTAGTTACCGAGAAAAGTTTTTATATAATTAAAGAACATTCAGAGTTAATTTCTTATCATTACAAATTAATATGTACCTTGTAATATGCTTCGAGCGTTATTTACATCTCTTCCACTCAAAATCCATTGCGAATCAGTAATTTTTGGATTAATTTTTTATTTATATTTTTTTATAAAACTACAAAACATTTGACACATTTTTATGATTCACATTCTTCTAAAGTTTTTTTATAATTAATTTCAAATCAGAAAGAAAATTTGGTGCACTTTTAAATCTACCTACTCTGTGTACAATAACAGTACCAATTATTGGGTTGTACGGAAAGTTATTTCGTTTTATATGAAAATGATAAACGTATAGCGAATAAATATTTTATTGAATTGTATATTTTCAATTCTAATCCAATAACTTTTACCATTTTTCTGGTCGTAGCATGATTTCATACTCATAGAATGGTTGGTTTTCACTAGCAAAAGACTAATTCAGGTGGGAAAAACGAAATGACTTTCCGAACGACCCAATACATTGTTAAAAAAAAGGACATTTAAATTCTTCTACCGGATTGTCCATAACTTCATCTTGTGATATTTAAGAATAAAATTTTTTTCTTTTCGGAATTCTCTATCCAGGAAAATATTCTAAAGTATTTAAATTATGTGATAGCATTTTTGCTTCATCTAAAAATGTACCAATTTTTTTTTCTTAAATTTTAGAAAATTGTAGGATAATTTTGTTCTTAAATTTTGGATTTAATTTAGTCAAAATTAAAATTTATTATTTATTATTTAGGATTTAATTTAGTCAAAAAATAAAGTTTGAATTTTGACTAAATTAAAAACTGAGAACAAATATTTTTGCTTAAAATAGCTTAATGTTTTCCTTTCTAAGCTAAGGCTATATAGTTTTGAGAATTTTTCAAAAGTTCAGTTTACTTGTTCAGTTAGGAAGTTCAGTTTACTTGGGGATCCCTGAGAGTTCCCTGAATCAAATAATTAAACACTCGATTATCAAAAATTAAATTTTAGATTGTCTACATTAAGAGATCTGCAGTAATTAAGTTTATTATAAAAAAAGTATTTTTTGCTGTACTAAAGAAGATAGAAATATTGTCATTTTCACATGCAAATACATTCATTTAGTTCATGATTATATTTGGGCCCCCTCTCAATTGTAATGCTCCT
>JAPDSC010063069.1:0-38086 GCA_026290005.1 Latrodectus geometricus | reverse complement strand
AGAAAAAATATTATTTCTTTAGGTAACGTTTTCACGAATGACGTGCAAAAAATATTTTTTTCTGATTTTGCTGTCTAGACATTCGGTATTTCCGATATAATGACATTTTAACCATTAAAATTTTTTCTAGAATAAAAATGTATGTAAAATAGTCTATTCATATTAAATTTTCATTTTTGTTAAAATATATAGTACATCACCGCATGAAGAGTTCTATGTTGAATTCCTGCAATATTCTATTGAATATTTAATATTGAACTCCTGTTAATCAATATTTTGCAGAAATTTTAATTTCGCTAATCATTATACAAAAGCTTATTATATGCGGTAGAATAAGGCTAAATCTCACCATTATCAATTGGCTTAAAAGCTGATGAAAATCGGTTGTGCTGAAAATCTGTTGAACCAATAAAAGTGCTGATAAAATTTAAATGAACCAATAAACACAAAAATTATTAAGCTTGTCTTGCACATTTCAACGGAACCAAATCATTAAATGATAAACATTCTTTTGTTATAGCTTCTAAAATGAATAGATTCTATTCGTATTACTTGTAAAAAAAGTAATAATAATTATTAAATATATCGGATGTTTAAATTAACTTATTTGGCCTATTTTTGGATATCACGTCATTAGAAATGTTAAATCTAGAATTCGGTTTACATCTACAGGTATATCAGTATACTTAATGAATTAATTTATTAGTGGTTTAATTTCCTCTTTTACTTTGGAGTTGGAGTTTAATACATTAGACCAACCGTTGTTTATAATTTGGTTATCAAACCGTTGTTTATAATTTGAGGTATATTCCGGACTTCAATAAACTAGCATAAATGAGGTAGGCGCAGAGCCCAGAAAGCAATGAATTAAAGTTTAGAGCTCCAATCATTCAGATAACTGACCAGTAACTAACTGCCTTGAGAAATTAATGAAAAGAAACATTCCAAACAATACTTATAGAATATTTGGTACCTTGAAGGAAGTATAAAATATTTCAATCATTTAATGCTTTAGACCCAATATATGTCAGGAATAGAATATCTGATCACGTATTAGCTTAGCATCAGTGTAGCATCTTAATGTTTGTTGCTATATCAACAATACTGGTGTCAAATTTGGAAGTGGAATTTTAGTAGAAGACGAAAAATAAATTAGTTACGATATAATTTGAGCCTAGATGGTTCTGAAGCTAAAACTTTGTCATTATAATCCCTTTTAATCCACCTTGAAGCAAGCATAAAATATTTAAATCATTTAACGCTTTAGTCCCAAATTTGTGAGTAATAACCTAATAGAATGTCAAATATATGTCAGGATTAGAATACCTGTATATATTCGACATTCTATTATGTTAGGCACGTATTAGCTTAGCATTAAAATAACTTCTTAGTACTTGCTGCTTCATCAACGATCCTGGCGTCAAACTTTGGAAATAGAATTTTAGTTGAAGACGAAAGATGGATTAGTCACGATATAATTTGAACCTAGATGGTTCTGAAGCTACAACCTTGTCACTATAATTCCTTTTTGTAACCGCAATTGGAAATAACTGTAAAAAAAGAATAATATTATTTAATCATACTAATTCATTCCATTTTTTAACAAATAAACTAATATATAACTAACATAATAAACTTCCATTCTGTTAATTCATATATATTAAAAACTTTTCACCAAGTAAATTTTACTGAAAAGGCAGATATAAAGCAAACAATTTTTAAAGCAATTTAAAATGATGTTACAAGGGCAAAACGAAATTAACAGTTATTCTTTGTGTGAAGTGGAAAAACAAAATAACACTTATATTCTTGAAGAAAGAAAAACAAAAAAATTTACACGTGTATAGACATTACTTCTTTTCTTAATTTTCACAAAACTTTATTATATCCATCGTAAACATTATGACACAAATTAATTGCTTTTGATAGTATTTTTATGACGGGAGATGTAGTGCATCTCTTATCAGCTCCATCTTTTGCTTAATTAAATTAATAGTGTCCTCTTTCATTAAGCTCAAAATAATTCATCAATAAAATTTCCATATAAATAGTGCATAAAATTTTATGTAGACAAAAGAATTTTATTGCATAAATTTATATTACATTTCTCCACATTTGCTTACAAATATGAATAAAATTTACATTATAGGGGAAATTGGAATAATTCAAAATGAATATTTAAAAGTTGTTGAAATGAAACTGTTTGCAAATCAATATCTATATAAGTAGTACATAATGCTACATGTTGTGCATAAATGGCTAACTGAAAATAATATATGCGCATAATTTTTAATGCAATTAAAATAGATTCTTTGGAAAGCAATGTATTTATCACACAACACCTAAAAGGTCAAAACAATTTCAAGGTCATTATTTCCTCTCTTTTTCTTAAAAGAAAAAGAGCATAAAAATAACTAAAAAAGAATTTTTTTTAATTTGTTGAAAAAAATTTTTTTGAAAAATTTCTTTAAATTGATAATTTTCTTTAAATCAAAATATATTTAAAAAAATCGGGAAAATATTAAGAAAGTTTATTTGAAGAAAGTGAAACAATTATTAGTAACAATATGTTTGAAAACTTCCAAAAGTACAAAAGTCACAATGTTATTTTGTGCATTGGAATAATAAGCTACTTGGTTTATCGTTCATTTACCAATTCTTTTGTTTATCAAACCAGCTAAACCACGCTTTGACAACATAAAAATACCACAACACTAGAGAAAAGTAAATTTATAGGTTAAATCCACCCGCGTCCTTGGAGATTGTCATATTCTGATGTTTTCTGCTATAAGCAAAAAAATACAGCAAAATCAAGGTTGTCTTGTGACCTAGGTTGATACAGGCATATAAATTTTTTGACTGATAAGACCACTAAACTTGTATCATCACATAAAAATCACTTAAATTCAGCAAATAAATTTTCATTGTGTATTATCATTTTTTCAAATACTTACTGTGAGATTTTTGTAAATTTTATCTTTCCTGTATATTAAATACAAAAAAAAATTTTTTTTTACTTTGATCCCCTAGTTAATATCTACATTTTAAAAGCGTTTAATATCTCTACAAGTGATATGTGATGAAAAGTTTGATTTTTTTCATAATCCTTGATATTCAGATTCGGCAACTTTATTTCTCAAAGTGAAATTTCCATGTATGAAATTTTAAAATTTCATATCTCTATCTTTATGTACATTTTGAAATGTTCCATTAAATATACACTGATGTAAATGAAAAAGTTACAAATTACGGTTTAATTGATTCCGGTTTATTTAAATTTCTTAACAAACATTCACAAAGTTTTCAAAAACATTTAAAAATGTAGTTTAATTTCCAATTTGATTATAAAAAATTTTAATTTCAAAAATTGAAAATTTATCAAACTACTTGTAAAAAATTAAATTTAGCAAAAAATTTTAAAAATGTTTAATTTTTCACCAAAACTTGTTTTTTCATTAAAAAATTATTATTGAATTATTGTTGTTTAAACTCTTTTTTTAATATAATGTTAAAAGTATATTTACTTAATAAATTTTCCATTTTCTGATTGAATAGTAAGTTGCAACTTATAAATAATAAATATTGACATAAATTTAAAATTGAAAAAGCTCGTACTTTCACAGTTGAAAACATCTTTACAACAAGTTATGTATACCGAATGTTAAAAATTTGTGTGTGTGCGTGGAAGAAATTTTTTCTGAATCTCAAAACATAAACAATCGATATTCTTCATGTCAGGGAACAACGTAGGATGGATTTGATCTTAGTCAATATTTGAACACAGTCAAAATTTGACGAAAAGTGAATTTATCTTTTCAGTTCCGGTAAAAATTATTTAAAAAAAATGAACATGTTGAAGAGATTAAGTAAACAAAAGCCTTTCCAAAATTTGAGAGGAGTTCATCTTTTCTAAACTTCTAGTTTTGATATCACGTAGTGGACAGTTTAATATTGCAAGACATTTAAATGTTCAATGTGTATTTTACCTCCCAGGGAAATGTTTTATTGATATTAGGTCATAATCAAGTGCTCAAGGGATAAAACCTTGAAAAATTCAAGTATCGAGCAGATGTGCATGCAGAAAGCCGAAGCCTAACACCTATCTCCCGTTGTTCAGCCGTTATCGAACCCAGGACACTATGATCCAAAGATTCCTGTCCAACAATTAGACCATGCTGAACCCAAATACTAATGTGCTCATATAAAATATCACATAGAAAATATTTTTTATAAATTCTCATACAATAATACTATAATATTGAAAAATTGTTTGGACATCCCACATAACAAATGAAATTAATATTTTGCAATTAGAATGAATTAAAATTGTATATATAATCTGATTTTTCTATAATAAAAGTGGTCAGAAAGCTTGCTATTAGCATATTTTAGTCAATGAAAAAACAAATTAATTTTAGTTTTTTACTGATTCTTGATGATAAAGTAATATTAGAAAAAATAGTTATGATTTGCTAAGCTAAACTTATTCCTGATAAAATATTGAAAATTATTATATTTTTATTCATATTACACAAGATATAAAATGTTACTTTTAAATTTGACCTTTTCAAAGAATCTTGCAGAGAACTTAATCTGTACTGAAAAAATTTCAGTATAAAGAAATGACATAAGATATCAAAACTTTTTTCTTATGTGTATTAAAAATGTTTTCAAATTATATTTATTTTTTACAAGTAATAAAAGGACAATAAAATATTTATAGTAGAAATACAACAAAAGAAATCAATATTTTCTGAATAAAATGAGACGCATAAAAGTAATATTTATGAAAAGTGAGTCATGATATTCGATTTCTCAAATATTGGTACGTAGCAGAATTATAATGAAAGTTAAAGAATTGAGTAAGGTAATGAAAAGTTTTACACAAAACAAACATAAGAAAAGCTAGTTTAAGAAACAAACTGTAGATGGCGCATAAACTTTAGAATGTAAAAATAAACTAAAAAACAACGTGACAATCTTAAAACTTCCATTGTGAGATTGAATTTGCGTTTATTAAATTAATACAATGAAACAAAAAAATTGTCAATGAAACTTCAAAATTTTGCCTTCCAGAGTTTTCATTCATGATTTTGCATTTTATTTCTTTATTGATCATTATTAAACCATAATGGCATAGCATAAAGACAAACTTCCTTTTTATCATCAAAGAGACATAATGGGTTTAAATTCAAAATGATACTTTTGCTAAATCGTTTTCTTTTTTACTTAAAATTTAACCTCATTACGGTACACCATATTTATCATTTTTAGTGTGTAAATTTTGCTTGCTGTTAATACTCTGAAGTGGTTACCAGTTATTTTCCAGAGTAACATATGCTTTTTTCGCTGGGTAGTTTGACTTCTAGAAGAATAGAATTTATTGGAATTTTTTGAATGAATCAAAGATTCGATTTCTATGCTGTCAGTTACTTCCTATGCAAATTATTCAGGTATTATTTTCTGGTATCATGAGAAAGTTTGATTCGAAAATGGCAACTTAGTCTCCAAATTAAGTACCCTTACCATGAGATTAGATTCATCACTTGACCTTGATTCAAAGTTATATGCAGACAGTAGAATTTGTTAATTAATTACTAGCCCAAAAACTGGTCACCGGGATCTTTTTAAGATTTTGACATTGTTTGTAAATACCAAGTTTAATTTGTGGAAGAAAATGCCTTTTTCCATAAGCAAAATTTTAATTTATGAATGAACAGTTATTTTTCTGGAAACTGTATAAATACCACTGGTTGATCTGAAACAAAAAAGGGAGATATTTCACAGAATTTTTATTTAATTTATGAATAAATGGCTGAAATCAACTATGTGAAAGTATAATTTTCGTAAACACTTCAACCATTAATAACAACATTTTCTTCAAATACTTCCTGGCAAACTATTTCTTCTAATTTTTTAAGACAATAAATTGATTAAACTCCGCAAGAATTCTTTCCTAATAGGATAAATTTTTCTAATCCCAAGAGGCATATAAAATAGAAAAGTAAATATTTCACGGAATAGCTTACATTTATCTTTTCTCTGAAGAAACCAGGTAAAGTTTTATATTTAATATTTATTGCTGACAAGAGCCAAATCAGATGAAAAAGAAGCCAAAAATAAAGTTAACTTGGCTCACTTTCTTGTGCAATGATTTTTATCTCATGGGCGTTGTATTGAAAGAATAACTTTATAAGAGATGAAAGAAGCCAATTTGTTTTTCTTGATTGATTTATGAGAAAGGAATGACGTAATCATAACTCTTTCTGAATATAAATATAGACACTAAGATTAATATTACACGAAGGTATTCTTATAGAGTTTATCCATACAGAGATTTTTTTTCACTTATTCCAATAAAACTGAATAATTTATTTGCAATAATGATAGGATTCATTTAAATAAATGATTTTATTGATATTATATTTACTTATTTTTTTTTTAAAAAAAATAACAAATAATGCATTTTACTAGGAAGTTCAAATTTAAAATGACCGTTGTAGTTATTTATCGCTTATGAAGCCTAGTTTTATGAGTAAAATCCGTTAAAATATAAATCATAACTATGTCATTTACTCGCAATTTTGATCAAGACTATGATTGGTTTCAATTTAATTAATAAGGATCATTAATTCATAATATTAATAAATATTTGTAAGTTCGTATTCGTGTATCCAAGAATCGACAAGATTCTAACCAGTACCTGAACCACCAGTTCTCAGGTCTACAATTCAATTTTTTTCTCAAATTTGAATACTCCTAGTAGTTTGGATCATTGAGGAATTAACCCTTACGTACAAAACGTATTCTAATTTAACCAACCCCTTGAATACCTAGAAAAGACATGCATGCACTAATAACATCAGATCAGTCTAAGAATGACATCATATCATGTGTCTGAGAATTTATCTCTTTTTAGGATTTTATCCGAAACCATTATGAATAAAGAACTGCATGTCTCTAATAGGTTGTAAATACAGAAAATTAAAAAAAATTGAATATTTTATAAAAATTAAATAATGACGAAGCATATACTTTAGGCGTGTCTGTCTAGAGTTTTAAATTTCCACACTAATTTATCAATGTAATTAGTTACTTTTAGATGAGGTTTTAGAATGAAAAAAAATCTTTTCCAAGAGTCAGTAACCATGGAAATCTTATGGTCTAATTTAGACAGTTTTCTTTAGATTTTAAGTAACTGCAAGTTCACTTGGAATTGATAATGCCATGTAAAATAAAAATGTTTATTTATAACTTTTACCTTCACGAATATGGTAAACAAATTTGGTAAAGTTATTTGAAAATGTATAATGAGATATATTCGCTGAAATCTACTCATAAATTACGGGTTTTTATTTATTTTTACTTATTAACCATCTGGCTGATCTTCCTTCGATTTCCACAAGCAACTCAAAAAGCAAAGTTTGGTCATCCTGCGATTTTCGCAATTAATCGTGTTTTTTCTTCATTTATTAAGGACCCAAATGTAAAGTGAATTAAATGTTTAATTTATGTTTTTATCAATAGATGTCATTAGTTACCCTCTAAATTCCGGCATTTAAAGTACTTTCTCTTTACCATTCTGACTTCACGGTTTGCTTTCTTTTTCTAATCAGAAAAGTCTGCTTGAAAATGTTCAGTGTTTGAATGAGTATATATTCTTGATAGTTTATCAGATTCTAAAAGTGATTTTAATTTTGATAGTGATATACATTTTTAATTGATAGCAATAAATTTTTCCACAGTGAGATATATTTTTTTATTTATGCATTTTACTTTTTATATAAAGTAGTAAATTAACTGCAATTCACTTAAATTTATTTTAAAACTGGTTTGGACTGGTTTTTCTGACAACTTGTTTTCTCACGATGAAAATCCATATAAAAATCTTTTCCAAAAAGAAAAAAATACAAATATAACTTCTCAAATACACTACTGGCCATTAAAATTGCTACACCAAGAAGGCGACATGCTACAGGCGTGAAATTTATACGAAAGGAAGAAGGTGCTGTGATATGCAAATGATTAGCTTTTCAGCGTATTCAGACAAAGCAGGCACCAGTAGCGACACCTACATTGTGTTTAAATGAGGAAATTGTTCAGCCGGTTCCTCATACACAAATTGCATTTGAACGTTGTTGCCTGATGAAAAGTTGTTGTGATGCCTCGTGTAAGAAGGAGAAATGCGTATCAGCACGTTTCTGACTTTGATAAAGGTCGAATTGTAGCGTACCGGGATTGCAGTTTATCTTATCGCAGTATTGCTGCTCGCGTCGGTCCAGATCCAATGACTGTTAGTAGAATATGGAATCGATGGGTTCAGGACGGTAATACGGAATGCCATGCGGGATCTCAACGGCCACCTATCACTAGCAGCCGAGGAGACAGGCATATTATCTGCATGGCTGTAATGGATCGTGCAACCACGTCACGAGCAGTGAGTCAAGAAACGGGGTCGTTTGGTAAACAACAAGTGTCTGCACGAACAGTTCGACGACGTTTGCAGCAGCATGGACTCTCAGCTCGGAGACCATGGCTGCGGCTTCCCTTGACGCTGCGTCATAGACAAGAGCGCCTTCAATGGTGTGATGAACGACGAACCTGGGCGCATGAATGGCGAGACGTCATCTTTTCAGATGAATCCAGGTTCTGTGTACAGTATCATGATGGTCGCATCCGTGTTTGGCGGCATCGTGGTGAACGCACACTGGCAGCGTGCATTCGTCATCGTCATACTGGCCCATGACCTGGTGTGATGGTATGGGGTGCCATTGGATACACGTCTCGGTCACCTCTTGTTCGCATTGACGGCGCTTTGAACAGTGCACGTTACATTTCTGGTGTGTTACGAGCCGTGGCTCAACCCTTTATTCGAGACCTGCGAAACCCTATCTTTCAGCAGGATAATGCCCCTACCGCATGTTGCCGGTATTGTACGGACCTTCCTTGATACGGAACATGTTCGGCTGTTGCCCTGGCCAGCACGTTCTCCAGATCTTTCACCATAGAAAACGTCTGGTCAATGGTTGCCGAGCGACTGGCTCGTCACCAAACGCCAGTCACTACGGTTGATGAACTGTGGCATTGTGTTGAAGCTGCATGGGCATCTGTACCTGTACATCCAATCCAGTCTCTGTTTGACTCAAGGCCCAGGCGTATAACTGCTGCTATTTCTGCCAGAGGTGGTTGTTCTGGGTACTGATTTCTCAGCATCTATCCAGCCAAATTTTTTGAAAATTTAATCACTTGTTATTTCTAGTATAATTTGTCCAATAAATATCATTTTGTTTTCTGCATTTCTTCCTGGTGTAGCAATTTTAATGGCCAGTAGTGTATATATAATTTTAAAACATGTAAAATAAGCAATGTTTTAAGAGATTTTATTCAACAAATTGAGCATTCAGAGGATTAATGCATTCAAGGCATACAAAACACTCATGGCATAAAATTGCTTTATATTTTCTTTATTTTTTGAAAAAAAAAACAAAAAGATACTACACCATAGAAGAAAAGAACACAGACATACTTTTGAATGATTTAAATATAGAGAGACTAAGATGAATTTTGAGAGAAGAACAAAAACCTGAGTGTTCAAAAATTCAATGTAGCTGAATTCAATTTCAAAATGTATACAATGTGTAGGAGAAAATGTTATTGCTTCCACTGTTATATTAATTTTTTATGAAGAAACCATGCATGTTCTACCTCAAATAGTTAAATTTGTAACTATGTATTTGAAAATAAAATTATGCAAATGAATCACGTGATCAGGGGGAAAAATCGGTATCTGTATTGAGAAACATAAAGAAAAATAAACGATGTTTATCATTGTAGTATGAAAATGGTCGTATAATAAAAATACGACCATTAATAATTTATTCATGGTCGAATTTTTATTATTTACATTTAATATAACAACCCTTAAATAAAATGGTCGAATTACCTTTCTTAGATTATATACAAGATTATTATATCTTAGATTACTAATTCTTATATTATAGTTAAATTTAAAGAGGATTTAAGAATTTTAATGCAAAACACCGAGAAAAATTCTTGCCAAAACTATGTTATCACATTTTAATTCCAGATTAGCTTAGGAATATGGAAGTAAATTGTTTCATCGATTTGTGAGCACTTAAATAATATTTTTCAAATGTATTGAAATATTTGGAACATGAATTGATAAAACAATGTTTGAAGACTATTTCTAATTAAATTTCCACTTTAAAATAAAAGGGCAAATATTATTTGTGTGAAATATACTGATAAAATAGCGGAATATTTGGCAAGAAAATCGTAAAATTCGAATGCAAAATGTTTTAAAATGAGTTAAATAGTAACATAAGAATTGTCATTTTATTTCTTAGGATCTTTTCAAAACTCATTGAAATTACTTACTTTAAAAATACACAATTGTATGAGGCATTTATTTCAACTTATTTTTGAAAGTTGATGCCAAGCGTAGCTTACATAACTTTTTTTAAAATTTGTAAGCAATATTTACAGCTTGAACCTAATAATTGAAATTAAAAACGAAGTCGCCAAGCTATAAATACTTAAAATTCAGAATATTTTTGTATTTCAAATTCTTAAATCAAAATTTCTTTCAATAAATATCTCATCAGAGGAATTAGAATTATGATATCTTTTAAAAAACACTGATGATTAGTCGGGGAATGTCAGCTTTGGATGAAAACATTGAGTACATATATCATGAAAAAAATTGAAGAAACTGTTTTATTCCATCGTGAAAGTTAATCATTAATGATGCCATAAGAAATTGTATCACTTTTTAATAACTATAATAATAATATTGTTTTTAAATAAAATAAAAATACAATTATTGAATATACTGTATATTGGCGTTTTATTCAGTTATTAAAACGCTTAAGATTTCGTAAGTTTAATGATCATTTTTAAAATGAACGTTCATTCAATAATATTGATAAAGATTTACATGGATTTTTAAGTGTAAATTTAATGGAATTTATTTATTTATTCTCCAGAAAATCGCGAGTTAAATATTTAAAAGTACGAATATGGAAACTAATATTCAAAATGATAGTACTATATAGTGCCACAAATTTTGTGTGTGTGGATCATGAAAAAAAGATTACGGAAATTACTAAGTTAATATATTTTTGTTTTTATTTGTTCTTTATAAGGAAAATAATTTCTAATATTTGTGTTTGCTTTTAAATCTGAACAATCGGTGAAGTCTTATGCCATTCTGGTCTCTGAAAAAAATTGCATGAAATATCCTGTCAAAAGTATAAATTTACCTATATTCCTGAAAAAGATCTCCGTTATTTCTTAAAATGTTAATGAATTTCTCAGATATGAATTTGATCGATAATCTGAAAGAATGAATGCAGGCAAGCTTAAGAAACTTCTGCAAAAAATACATCGCAATACACAAAGGTGTAGTGTATTAGACCAATGTGTTGAAGATAATAGCAAAACCAAAAAGGAAACGAGATATTTTCTTAACTTTTAATATAGCAATATTGAAAAATCCAAAAGAATACTATATAAAATAAAATTATCATGCCGTATGTTTTAAAAGTAATTTTAAAATTATACTGATAAAAATTATGTTGTCAATATTGACAACATAATAAAATTATGATGATGTAGGAAAAATTCCAGAAAATTTTCTAAGGAATTTCTTACAATTATATTAATTTCAGTAATAATGCATTAACTGGCAAAAATTAAAGAAAAGTATAATAATAGGAAAGTATTTCCTTGAAATATAGAAGTGGTTATAAAAATAATGCAAATACTTAATTTACTAAAATAAAGGATTAATAAAGAATCCTTTATTAATACGGTATAGGACCAACTTTTTCATGCAATACAGCTTGGATTTATCTAGAAAATGATTCTTACAAGTTCTGGATGGTGTTTAGAGGAATATTGTACCATTTGTTTTGTGGAGGTATTGCGAAATTTGTTTATTCAATTTTATACCTGTGTTCATCCAACCATGTACGGACTAGGCCTGTTGCATGAACAGAAGCATACTGGAATATTTCATTTCCAGCCTTAAGTGAAATTTGCATAATTGGAAGCATATTTTCAGCTAAAAGTTTTCGATCCTTCTCTTCGGTGATATTTGCTTTGAAGGTTAACATTGATCAAAGAGAAAATGCTTCTTAATTAAGTTAAATTTTTTTTCCAAAAATGAGGAATCTTTTGGTTGGATTCTGGAAAGAATCAAATTGGAAAATTTTGTGCCTATATAATTTAAATGGAAAACGTTTTACTTTACTTTTCATAATTTCATTGAACAAAATCTATTTTATAACCTCTGATAGTAACAAAAACAAAAATTGCAAATTAAATTAGTAATTGAAAAAACCATCTTCTCTTTTCATATTTTTCTAAAGAAATTCAAAACAAAACTTACTCCTACAAAATTTCAAAAATCGTTAGATGGTTGGTTTTTCTAACCATCTCTGATATTTTGAAAAAAATAGGCGTAGAGGTATGCTGTTATCTCGGATTAAGTGCCTACACATATAGAATCAGAGATAGTTGAGTTTTAACAACTATATAAGTATGTTGTTATCCCAGATTGGTGGCCTAAAAGGTTATAAATATTGATAAAGTTTTCCCTTGAAAGAATCTATTCAAATTACATTATTTAAACGCTCCATTCTGTAATTATGTTTCATGTTATGTCTCTATGTTTAGAAAAACCTATCACCACTCTTAAGTGTTTTTACTTAAAAATATAGAATTTGATGAAACTCTTGATTTTTGCTTATATATTTGGAAAAAAATAAGGTATAAAAAATAAAAGCAAATGAAGTTTTCAGAAATAACTATTAAACTTCTTACTTTCTTACCTAAAAGAAAAACAATGTTCCATGTGAAAATCATAAAGCTGATGAAAATACAAGAAACAAGAAGCCATTTAAAATTTAACTTCTCAAAGTTTTCTCATGTCTTTTGCTTTGAGAAAAAACTTAGTCAACAGAAAATAAATTACATATCAAAAAATATTTTATAAAGATTTCAGTACTTTTGATTATTTTTTTTGTTGAGTGCCAGCCAGACTGGCAGTATGGGTGCGTTGCGCCACTTTTTTCAACTGAACCGCAATTGGGTGTGGAGTTTGACTTCCTCAGTACACACATGCCATAGGTACCCGTTTATAGGGTAGGCAACCATTCATACAAGGAAAGGATAAAGACAGGAGAGAGAGAAAGAGAAAGTACATAATGCCCGAACCGAGATTCAAACCCAGACCTTCCTATCCGCAGTCAGGCATGCTGACCTCTAGACAAAGTAGGCAGCAGTACTTTTGATTAGTTGGGTAAATAAAACTTCCAAAAACATGAAACATTATTGTTAATAATAAATAATACATTAATTACTTCAAATTCATTTTGATATTATACAAACTTGTAAACTTTATCATATTTTATTCATTTCCAAAATGTTAGAAAATGTGTACAATAAAGTCAAACTGAACTATATATTATTTGCGGCATTCTGTTTTTTATTTTTTTTATTATTTTGAACACATATAATCTCTCCGTCCATGACCGTCATTGATTTAAAAGAACAGTTACTTAAGGAACAGTTACTTAAGAACAGTTACTTAAGAACAGTTACAATTAGGTTTTAATTTATTAATAGTAAAATTATACTGCTAAAAAATTATAATGCTAATTATTAAATTTGCGAATATTTTTTTATTTATTAAAATCTAAATATCCTATTCCCTAAATTCTAAAACAACTACAACGAAGACTTTTATCCGTATAGGAAAAATTAATATATTACAATTTTATTGGATTTATTAAATTCCCAAATCTACTAAGCGGTATTCATAGGAAAAGATTCTGCTGTCAAATACATCGATGCTTAGGAGAATCAATTAAGCAATAATTCTTCGCTGCATGCCAAACATTTTCCACTGATAGCAAACCATTGGAAAACCTCCCCTTCTTTTATTAACGTTTATTTCTTTCCGAAGGGAATACTTATTGGAAGCTCACCACATCCGGTGCCTGGAGGAAATAAAAACATTTCAATGCTCATCAAATTGTTTGATGCAGAAGAATGGGTCTTGGTTACAATAAAAATACTTCTACTTTCATTTCCCAAGCGACTCTAACTGGGAAAAATATTGCTTATAAATGTTACTTTTTGTTCTGTAAATTTTTTAACGAAAAACCTTTTATACCACGAAAGCTCTAAAGTAAAAAAATAAGATTTTAAAAGATTGTTTATCTTCGAATTCTTAGCAAGATTTCTGATTAATATCCTTTTTATTGCATGTTACAGTTAGCATAAAAGTTCCATCGTATTTAATAATTTTGTATTAAGCGAGGTGCTAGTTCAAGACAAAGAAATCACTTAAGCTATACTTATACAGAAAAACGAATTTGTAATGAAAAAGGTCACAGAGACTTGTTAACTGATTTTATAAATTATTATATAATAACATTTTCATAATCAGCATTTTTAGTTAGAATACGACCATAATAGTTATAAGTAGAATAGTACAACAATATCATAAATACATACAATAGCTATAAATTTGTAATTATTAGTTTGGGGAAAAAGTAATCCATTATTTTTTCGGTAGACGCCTGTAGTGATCGATATCTCGTGAGGTATCTATCAAACAATTTCAGATTTATGCTCGTTGGAAAGGTGACATTTGACACTAAAATATCCTCTTGCGGTTTTTTGTTTGATTAATTCAGTTACGAGTGCAAGGTTTCAAAAATGGAAGACAACAAACAGAACATTCGATACATTTTCGTTTTTCTCTTGTAACGGCGAAAAAGATAGCCGGGTGGCTAAAATTGTGAAAGGTGTTTATCGTCCTATATAAGATTGTAACAACCAGTTACGTACAATTTTTGTTTCGTCGATTCCGTTCGGGTATTTTTGATGTTAGAGATGCACTTCGCATGTGGATACAGCATCGTCGAAAATGTCTATAAAATATCAAAAATGATCGAAGTTAACCGCATGTCAGCAGTCGTAACGCGCAAAACCTAAAAATCTACATGAAAGCTGTTTTAAACCTTTTTACAAAGTGAATCCAAAAGAAGTTACATAAAGTTCACGTAAAAATAATGGATTTCTTTTTCCCCAACCTAATATATCAGAATAAGGAATTCAAATATTAAGAATTATATGACGGAAAACAATTAATTTAATACTGAAAAACATAATTATTTGATTTACTAAGCCTATTCGAAAACGGAAGAATTTGAAAGAAAAGATTAAATTAAAAGTTCTTTCTCTTAAAAATTCTACATAAATAGTTATTTATGTAGAATTCTAAGCATTTAATATAATTTTTAATGATACAAATTATTCATTCATATCTTTATTTCATACATTAATTTCATTTCTTAAGTTTTCTTAAAATTCTAATGAATTTATAGTTATGAAATAATATGTGTTTTAATTTTTACGCATGTCTTTTTTGACATATTTTGTGATAGAAACTAATCAATTCAATAGCGTGAAATATTATTTGAAATACTAAGCCTATTCGAAAACACAAGAATTTGAAAAGAAAGGATCTGTTTTAATTTTATCTATTTAGTCTTATGTATTTAATCTGATTTGATAATACAAATAATTTATTTAAATTTAATTTGTTAGCTAAATTTTCTTAAAATTTGAATAAATGTGTCACATATTCAATAAATAAATAATAATATAAATGTAAATATTTTATGAGAAACAATGTTATTATAAATCGAAATAGTTTTATAATATGAAATTTTTTATTTATACACATTGTCTTTTTTTGGCATAACATAACAATGCATATTACATATTTAAAAAAAATTATTTAAAGTAAAGCAAAGAAATAAATGTTATTATTTCTATTGTTTTAAATATGTTGTTTAAACTTTGAATTGATAAAATGATGAATAATTTTGATAGCAACGGAGAGCAAATCTTAAATTTTTAATATTTGTGAATCAATAAAATAAGTTAAAAAATTTAAACTTCTGAGCTTGAAAAAGCAATACGATATAAGAAAAAGATTGTATTTGTCTTTTAACTCAAACATATTTTTTATGTTTCTTTCTATAGCATGTGAAATTATTTTTTTTATAAATGTTGTTTTTTCCCATTTATGCAATTATTTTTTTTTATCTAACAGAAGAAAATGCAACTGATTAAATAAGAGAAAGAAATTTCAAATGTAAATAACAGAAATTGAAAAACTAAATTTCTTTCTATTTACTTTTGTAAGTAAAGAATAGTTTATGAGAATAGAAATAGTTCATATATCAAGTCTCATGATTTCTGAGATTTTTCACTCTCATATGCTATAATTCTAGAACGATTAAATTATTATTATTTTTTCATAAATTTCGCAAGACATGGGTTTTTGGAATCTTTTTCTTTTTTTTTATAAATAGACAAGACTTACTAAAATATATTAAGATATTTTAAGGTTGAATAGATATGAGGATTGTTAAATGAAAGAAATTATTTTTACCTTATATTTTGTGCAAATGAAATTGTCACCATATAGTTTTATTTAACTAGTTTTATTTTTTATTTTTTATGATTATGACATTTCATTTTATAAAAGTAAAAAATGGGAAATATTCGAAATCACGACAATCACAAATGAAAATTACAAGAAATTGCATAATTTAGATTAGCAAGAAAGATATACAGAGCAAAAATTAGATATCGTGTTAGAACAGCACCAAATAGTACGATTATTGTTTTTATTTTCCTACCCAAATACATAAAGAATTATAATTATTTCCAGCTTTTTAATAAAACATTAATAGAAGTATTCCAATTTTTTAAATCCAAACCCCAATCACAAGTTTCCTAAATTCAGAGAGCTTTTTTACAATCTACAAAAAAATAAAAATTAATGAAAAAGGAGAAAAACCGGTATGAAATGATAATTTAAACGAATTGATAATTATATGATAAAGAAGCCAATCTGAAAGAAATACTTAAAACTTAATATAATAAAAATATACTTAAAAATAAATATGTTACAAATATTTTTATAAAATATTATTGATTTCATCATTGAAATTATTCAATTTTAATTCGATAAATTTTAAAATTTAAGACTAATTTTCAATTTATTTTTATTTATTTAATTTAGTTTTAAATTGAAAAAAAACTTCAAGGAATAGAAAATCTTAGTAAAATTATTTTTCAATGAAAAATTAAATATGATTTTAGGACATTTAATTTAAATTTTAATGTAAATTTTTTTGAATGTAAGACAGTGATATGTTTATATATATAAATCGTTTAATTAGTTAAAAAATAATTCAGTTATATTTTAAACTTGGAAATGAGATAATAAAGTTAAAATTATTTGAATTTTAATTGAAAAGTAAATTTTAATTTATTAAAAACTGAAAATCAGCAAAAAAGTTTTTAAATTTGAATTTTTAAGATTCAGATTTCAAGGATTCAAATAACCTTTTAACCGAAATTTCTAATTTTTTCATTAATTTTTACTAATGTAAAAATTGACTGATAAAAATTAGGAAATTAATGGAAAAATATTAAACATAAATTAGAATATTTACATTTAATAAAATAAAAGTTCTAATTTTTACAATTAAGAATTACTTTTTAAAATTTTTTTACTTTTTTGTTTAAAAATTTTAATGTAAAATGAAATATATATATATATATATATATATATATTAGTACAATTCATGTTTAATCGTATTTTACTGACAATAATAAAAATATCGGAGGTCTTGAAATTTATCAAATATACAATAACAAACAATTTAATAGCTTTTATATAATTTATTCTTGATCTGTGAATGTGTAAGTATTCAGTATTCATTAAATGAAACTAATACCAGATATTTTCTTTTAAATTTTATGTCCTATATCATAGATAATTAATGAAAGAATTTTCTCCTGAATTAAAATATATATTCTGTTTTATAATTTTTAAAACTCTATTTCTGCAATTAAATAATTTATATTAAAAGAGTTATATGTGGCAAATTTAATCTAGAAATGTTGGTTCAAAGAAATAGAAATATCCATGTAAGAAATCAAAAAATAATAATGCAAGGAAAAATTTGTTTGAAAAAAAAAATAGCTGGTGTATAAGAAATTGTGTTCTACATTTTCTGGTTCAATAATCTGAATTGTATTGAGACAGCTGGCTTCATTTTATTTCTCTTTTGATTGCTTTTCTTTTCGAAATTAGCGTGTCCCTGGAGAATGAGAGAGTAAACAAATAAAACTTACTACAAAATTTGGATTCGAAGATCATTTTGATCTAGTTTGCTTTGATTATGTGAAAGGAAACACTATTTTCAAAATTCAGCAATAAAGATGGATACCAATATCAAATTTCATTGAATCTGAATCCAAGAAAACTCATGAAATCTATGGAATCTACAAATTTTTAATTTGCGAGCTATGTGAATAATTTAGTACATCACTTTACTTTATCTCAGATTTAAACTTTTTTAATAATAAAAAATTATAATTTTTTTAAATGAGCAGCAAAACAGAAATAGTGAGCAAACCCAATAAATCAATAGAATTAAAGGATTATTTTGACATTTATTTTGATTTAGAAATGGAAAATATTGTTCTTGAATCCTTATCAGTAATTGTGGAAAAAATACAAAACTTCTTGATTCCAAATCCATAAGGTTAATAAGTTCAAAAATGGATGGAATTTTTAAGTAAATGATATAAAAATTATAAAGGCAAATCTCGGTTTCTTAGAACAAAAACAATATTTCCAAGAATAAATCAATGCGTATCATATTTCTTAATAAAGTGAAATCTTTTTCGAAATAAAGATACAATCAAGAAATTATTGGAAATAAGGAATCTCTATTTTTTATTTTCTACATCTTTTACCATACTGCAATAAAATATGTTTTGATTAAAGATTAATTGATTTTTTTTTATATGAGAAGCGTTGTTTTAGTAGCTTATCAGCTAAACGAGGAAGAGTCCAAAATTTAATTAAATCTTAATCTAAGATATTTTTTTAATCTTAATATAAAACATTAAAGATATCTTCAAATATTCAGCAAAATAATATAGTTTGAAGAAATTTTTAAGTAAGATTATTTTTAATTTTTAACAAAAAATGAGTACATTTAAGAACATAGAATTCCTCAATGGACCACTATAAATTGAGTCAAATCTTTTGGTTTAAAAATATCCTGCTTATATATTATATATATATATATATATATATATATATATATATATATATATATATATATATATATATATATATATATACACACTATATGTATATACATATATATGTGGGTGGGTGTTATTTTTATAGGGATGATCAAATATCTCTAAGATTTAATATTTGCTTATTTTTGCTGCTTATTTATCATGGTAGATAGGAGATTTTCTACCATGTGCATGAAAGATTAAAAAAAAACGAAAAGAACGCAGCAAACCAAGTGGTTTTATCTTATATAATGGGTAGGTTTAGTAATTATTTTAAATGTTATAGGTCCGAACATAAACTTTATGAAGTTCAGGACAAATAGTTTTTAATTTTTGTTGTAAGTTTATCTAAACTTTTATAGTAAATATTATATTTAAGCACACAGATTAAAAAATTGATTTTAAAGTAATGTGTATATTTTTAGGTAAATATAGAAAAAGTGTTAACGAATTTAATTATAAATGAATAATCAAATATTTGTGTTTGTTCATTCATTCAATTTTAAATAAATATTTTGAAGAAAAATTTATCTAAGAGTCACAGTTTATAAAAATGTTTTGCAATAAGTGAATTATTTATTTATATAGAGTCGATCATCATGTTTCAAATTAAATCCACATAATTTGCAATTATTTAACAAGTGATAATATAAAAATTTAGATATGGTTATAAATATAAATTTAAATTTAGATGCTGTTTACTTAATACCAGTCTGTTATTAAATATATCGTAGCAAACTGGACTTGTGTTTAGATATCTATGAAATTTCTTTTACAAATAATATTTGTTTTGTCAAAGTCACTAATGAGATAAAATAAAAGTTTCGAACGTTGTCCCTTGACAGATCTTGGTCATTAATTACTAAAATCTAGAGACTGTCATAAAATAAGATAATTAATAAAAAGTTCTTGAAGAATTAGTGGTTATTCGATGTAAAATACAAAAAAATGTTTACACTCAGCGAATGACAGCAAAGAGACAAGTAGTTTCAACAATTAGATGTTTTAATTTTGTTTTATCTAAACACACAGTAAGAAATATGAAGTTTCTCTGAATAAATGGCTTAATTGCTTTGACAAATGCACAATATGAAGAATAAATTAACCCGCGCGTCTTCTGATGAAAATCTTTACAGAACCCTGGGGACGTCTTGTGAACCATCATGAGATATTTTCTATCAAATTATTATTTAATTAAAATCCTTTTTTAATTTAAAATAAGGATAACAAATTGAATATTCAGAATGGTTATTATTAAAATAATTTTTAAGCAAAATTTGGTATAAAAACTTAAGAAGTAAAAGATAGTTTGATAGTGAGGCAGTTCTTATCAAAATATCAGCAGCTGGTTTATTAACGTCGAAATTTGTCTCCAGTTCCTTTTTAAATAATGCAGTATAGGCAGCTGAATGGAAATATATATGGTATTTCCGACTTGTTTCCCTACATAGAAAATATTTTAGATAAAAAAAAATAACGAGGAATAGTGGCCACAAAACTGAATACAGCCTATTATGACTTTGATAAATACCAGAAAAAGGATTAAAGAGAGATTCTGAGTTCAATCTTCAATAAATACCAGAACCGAAGCTAAGAAAGAAAGAAATGGGAATTTCTTTCTATCATAGCTTTGATTCTGGTATTTATGCTGGTATGCAATATGTGATAAACGTGAAGTAAGTATGTGTGATCAACTCATTATACAGGCTTAATAAATATATGTCACAATCATGTGTCAGAGCACTTAATTTTAGGTTTTAAAACTTAAAGAGATAAATTTAATAAAATAAAAATCTAAAATTTCAATCAAATATGCCGAAGATGAATGTTTATTAAATAGGGAGTACATTCAATAACTTAGATGGTTTAATCGAAAACTTAATTGCAATTCTTATTAAATTTAATTTCGTGATACTTTTAAAAAAATGAAGCATCATTCTCTCCCATCTTTATCAATGACTTTAATTTCTTGAAGCTCAGAAGTTTCTAAAAACATTTACAAAATATATTTCCGTTAAGTATTAACAATGAGTTCATTTTGACAGGAAGTCTTTGGCTATTCTTGACTATAATGAATTTACAAAGAGGTTATGGGAGTCTGATTGGTTAGGGCATTGTTCTCGTTATAGAAAGGTAGTGAGTTCTAATCCCGACCCAACAGAAAATCAGTCGTGTTCCTAATGGTGACTGTGTGGGCTCGTAAAATATCTCGTGGTTGCAATGTCCTCCATGAGAAATGATCTCTTTGAAAGTAGCAGGTCAAGTTTGGGGATTTTCTGCTTATTTGTTGCTTATATAATACGGATAACCACTCACATTCGGAGTCATGGTGAAATGACCACTGATACTTCACTACATAAAGATACATCTTTTTCAACCCATGAAGTGCTGAAAGTTCAAAAGTGTAACAATCGGTCTCTGGAATAAAAATGAATTTACTGAAAAAGAAAATTACTACACCCACTTTATAGCCTAAATAATAATTAAATATAACACTATTTTTTCAATCATATATTAAATCTTACAAAAATTAAATTCTTGTTTTATCCATAGTTAATTTAAAAATGATTTTTTTTATTACAACCTTTGTTAATTAGAAGAAGTACTTTTGATTGACATATTGATAATTAAGTGTAGATTATTAAATAATTTTACCATAATCTACGCTTTAAATTCAAATAACCGTTTAATTTTTTTTGTAAATGTTAATCCTTTGTGTAAATTTCTTAAGATTTAGTTAATGAGTTTATCACTGTTCAACTTTCTTTTATTCTCTAAAGGCATTCCTTACAACCTTTTCTTCCTTATGAAACCGTTACTTTCAATTTCTCTTCAATTTTTACCTTTCACCTGTTTCATATAAAAAAAATCGAATATGCATTTCCTAAAATAAATTCGTCTACCTATCATTTGGGAAACCGATGAAGTAATATTTCTCCTCCTAAATGTCAAATATTTCTCTCTGAAAGTAATTTATCAGTGGGACAATCTTCTTTTTATACTTGCTAATTACTTTTTTAATGGAAAACCATGAATCTTTGCCTCGAGGATATAAATGCGATTGAAAAGATAATCGAATCTTTAGGTAGGTATGTTTTTCTCTTTGATCAAATTCTCAGTATTACGACATTTAAAGTGATTAATAGAAGAAATATCATTTGTTACTCTTTTTCTATTATTAAATATGGTGATCTTAAGCAGTTAATCATTTTATTATGAAATAGTACGGATGATTTAATTAATTTTTGGAGACTATTGATTTATAACATAAAGTTTTGTTTTTACTTAAGCATCAAACACAAGAATCATAAATTATTATGCTGATATGAGGTACAGATTTATTAATGCTATATAACAGTGGTGGCCAAGACGTCAAACGCGGTCGACTGGTAGACCGCGAAGACATTTTTGGTTGTCCACATGACCATCCCGATAAGGACCGCGGATATTAACAATTTAATTTATGACTTATGACATAGAATCAATGAATTATTTGAAATAAATATTTACTACAGTCTACGCTTTAAAACACAAAACAAACTGCGTAAAGATTTACAATTTAAAGATTTATGATTAAAGGTTTACGATTTAAAACCTAAAACAGACATGATGAGCGTGATTAAAACATTCAAAAAAATTATAGAAAGGTAAGTATCTCAATTAAGAAAACATGAATTGTGAAACTTAAAAAACATGGAGGAAGAGTGCATCCATAATCTAAACCGAGACTTCGAAGCTATCCCTTAATACTTAGTTGTTTTGTTTGAAGAATTTGAAAGAAGATTCGCTGACTTAATTAGGTTGAAAGAAATATTCAATTTTATATTTCCATTTAATGAAAATGTCAACATTGATGGAGTATCTGAAAAAATAGGACATTTAATAGATATCACATCAGTCACGGTCGTGGAAGAAATTATTAAATTAAGATGCGATATATTTCTTAAATCCAGAGCATATTTAGCGATACTGATTTTTGGAAATTAATTTCTGAGGAAACGTTTTTAAATATTTACAAATTGATTTTGTACTTGAAATCATACTTTGGATCGAGGTATCTTTGCGAATCTGCTTTTTCAACCATGAACAAAAAACAAACATTGGTCGTATTTAACAGATGAACATTTAATTTCGTGTTTATGCATTGCAATAAGCTCGTACCAGCCACAATAAGATAAACTTGTCGCAGATATACAGTGCCAAATTTCAACTAAACGAAGTGAATAAGATGGTCAGTTCTTGATATATGAATACTTTGATTGTTTTCGTCAATAAATTTTTTATTTTGTAAATATTAAGTTTTATTTTAGAAAAATTACATAGTTTACCATATTTTCTTGTTACCGAAAATAAATATGTACGTTAATTTAGCTTTGCCATTTTTAGACTGCCTTCGATTTTTTAAATGTGGAGTAGACACCGTATCCCAAAAATTAGCCACCCCTGCTATATAATAATAAAAGTAATATAAAACTTTTCAGTTACATAAAAAGCTAAAAAGCATTCATTATTCAAATTAGGATAAAGATTTAACTTAGTTGATTTTATTTATAACAACAAATAAAACGAATAAAATATGTAGATTCCAGAAAACTTGAAGCTATTTCAACGTATGGAATATTTTCAAGAAAGGGTACTTCCTGGCTGAACAAAATTATCGAATTCTCGATATGATAAACCTCAGTTAGGCACCTATTTTTTCAAATTTTGATTCTCATAATTATGGTAATGAGATTTAAAATTATTAAGCATCCTTATCATGCAATTTCCATCCATTTCTGGTTGTAAATTGTTTAGTGGATTCTAGCTTGCTTTAGCTTTAATAGAATTATTACTATATTTTATATATTTATTACTATTTTTCTGAGTAATCTAGTGAATGTTTAGCCAAAATGTTGAAAATCACAAAAGATATCAGTCATTAATATAAAAATCCCTTCGATGTCCTTAAAACAAAGGAAAAATATATTCTTTTTAAAATTTTCTAAAATAAAATAAATTTTGTCTTGAAAATAATAGAGTAACATATATGAGAAGTCAATAATTTTCCAATAATCTATGCAGGAAAAAACATTGACACACATTCTTCATATTTACAACAAGTGCTAAAAATGTGTCTGCCGTTATTCAACAATACTTCAGAAGCTAATGGATATAGTGAATTATACTGTACAACTTATCTTTTGAAAATATTGAGAATTTGATGTCCTATAGTATAGATTAAAATTGATAATGAGGTTAGAAGATAATCGCTGACTTTCGAACTTCAGTTATTCAACAATCATTAATGACATAGACTATATTTTGGGGGTTGATTAAATCAAATTAATAGAAGTTAATATCTTACCATTTGATCTTCTTGAACCAAGGAACTTCAGTGTAATTATTCTTATCATTAAAAAAAAATAGAATTCTTATCATTAAAAAAAAAATCTTTTAAAAAGCAATTTTTCACACACACACACACACACACACACACACACACACACACACACACACACACACACACACACACACACACACACAGAAATAGAAATATATATATATATATATATTCTATTTCTTATTATACATATAATATTAATATATACAAAACAATATTTCAATTAGAAATTTTTGTTTTGTTTGTAATGACATAAACTTTGCATTTATTTTTATATAGAGATGAAAGTAATAGTTAAAAATAAATTAAATGGATAAATCAGAGACTTTAAAAAAGATGGTTTTCAAAGAATCTAAGATATTTTCACTGTAGATTATTTTGTTGAAATCAAGTATTCAGATTTTGATGTTATATAGACTATTCTATACAGTAATCGGGAATTACATCTGGGTCAAAAAAGTCGCATAAATAGAAATTACAGCTATTAAGATAGGAAAATATCTAAAACTAATTGAAAAACAAATTTTCTGTAAGAGGATGTTATTGGTTATGAACGAATATTCTTTCGTTTTCAAAAGATAGCCAATTATAATTCGAATTTCGTAAAAAAAATGTGAAGGGAAATGGAATAAATTACAACAATTGAATATCACTTGAATGAGATAAATCAACACCTCCTAGAGTAGTCACTCTAGGAGGTGTTGGATAAATCCCCACCTTGTCAAGATTTGACCTTTCCTAATGTCATCAACAGAAATGTTTACTTGTGAAAGTTAGTATCTTATGTTTTCGCAGCTACATTTTATTTTTCTTATCATTATGTAAAAAAAACGAATTTTTCTGAGTAAATAAATTAAGATTAGCCAAAATGTATTTGGTTTGTTAAATTAATAATAAAAATATTTTAGGGGACCAAATTCTAATTAATTTATTAACTTTTAAAATAAATTTATTGTATGAAGATAATTACTTAAAATCTTTGAAATTGAGGGTTAAAACTAGTTAAGAATTTGTCTTGGATTAAAAGCAAATAATTAAATTTTTCTTTGACTATTATTAATGTCCTTTGACTATTATTAATGTAACTTTTAAAATGTGAGATATGTTTTGAACTATTTATAATAATAATATTGAGATAAAAGCTTTTTCACACATAACATTTTTTTCTATTTTATTTTTAAAATAATATTATAATTCATATTTTTCTAAACTTTTTACCTTAATTTAACTTTAATAACAAGAAAAATAAAGCAGAATTATTTTTCTTGGCATATATTTAAGTGGTCAAAAAAATTAAATTTTGCTTTGTGCTTTCATACTAAATTGTATTTAATTTAAAATAAAATTACGCTATCAAGAAAAATCCATCAAATTAAAAAAAAACTTTATAGCTTCTGAAATTGCCTTTATTAGGAAATTGTCTTCTAAATTGCGTTATTTTCACCGCATTCTTCTAAATACCATAGTTAGTTTCAAAATTGCAACCGTTTCTTTTTTTTTTAAAAAAAAAAAAAAAAAAACTTTTTGTTTCGAGAAATGTTTAAGACAAAATAGATAGTTATGTGAGCAGTTAAACGTTTCATTTCACTGTTAATTTTGTTTTCATTTAAAGCAACGTGTTGTCGTCTTGCATTAAGATGAAATATATATATCTATAGGAATATTTTAAAGTTTTTTCTCTCAAAAACTGGCTTTAAGATATTTTTGGCGCGAAACCAAGACATTTTCCAGACATTTTATTGAAGTTTCAATAAAATTACTTTTGAATCACTTATTATAAACTATTTTTATTTTTTAGGAAAAAAAGATCTAACAGTTTAATATTTGCAAATTTTAGAATCAATATCTTTTCATTGACAAAATGAGGAAGCTCTAGTAATTTTTTTTATTTTAAAGGAATAAAATAGATACTATCTATTTAAAAAAATATTATTTTACCTTTTTAAATACCATTTAAAACAATAAAAAAATTGTTAATCTTTTCAGGAACCAATAAATGAGATTTTGTAATATACTCCATCCCTTTAATTTCAAGCAATTAAAATATCACCAATTCAACGAATTTTGAATTTTGATCAAAAAATAAAACATTACATATTAAATTCTTTAATTGCTGTAATTTATGTCGTTGGATATGAAATATATATGTATTAGAAATATATAATTTTAAAATGTATAAGTGCGTTATATAAATCTACATCATTAAGTTTATAATACATTATAACCTTTAGTTTATTCCTAGAGTATTGTTTTGATAATTACTCATTTCAATTCCGTTAGAAAAGAAGTGATAAATTATATCACTAGTTTTTAAATTTTAATACAAAACTCTTCATTATTAGAAACAAATTTTATAGCCAACCCAATATACATGTACAACTTAAAAGTAAATTATAATTTTAGAGATGTTTGAGAATTTTTAACGATGTCAAAATGATTTGACTTATTTCTTAAATAATTATCCAAAGAAATAAAATATAAATTAGGTTGTTCGAAAGACATTTCATTTTTCCCACCTGAATCAGTTTTTTGATAGTGAAACTATAAATATGAAATCATGCTATGGCCAGAAAGATGGTAAAAGTAATTGGACTAGAATTGACAATATACAATTCAATATATTTATTCGTTCTACGTTTTACCATTGCATACAAAACGGAATATCTTTCCGAACAACCCAATACTTTTGTTACCAAACCACTACAATTCTTACATAAGTATATATATATCGTTATTGTTAGATAAAGATGAATAAATCAGCAATTGGTTTTTCTACTTTTAAGAAGGACTTTGAAAATGAAGATTGGAAGTTTCATTAACAGTTTAGATTTTCTTCTGCGAATACTTGAAATATTAAAAATTTGTAAAAGATGAGTGAATAACTAATGTTTATGAAGGGAATGTAAAAATATGGTAGGAGTAATTAGACCAATTTTTTTTAAATATTTAAAATTTAAATAAACAAAAGATCATACATTTTTTTAAAAAAATTTAATCATTTTGTTATTTTAGTATATTTTTGAGAGTACTTGTTCAAATCAATTTTTAATATAAATACCTAAAATATCAAAAGATTTAAAAAGACTTATATTTAATAAATGTTTTTTTTATAAATTTAATGATAATACCGTTGATTCACAAGCCTAAATGTAATCATTTTGCAATTTATTGCAGTTTTGATTTTTTAATTTAAATTTTTGGTTATTTAATTTTCAAAATATGAATAGTTATAATATTATGGAATACCTCATAAGTGTTAAATCGTGGTATAAAAGTTGCTAAAATGTAATTAGGTTCTAAAATCAAAATTATAATCATAGTCACAAATGTATTTTCTGTTATTTGTAATTTTAAAATATTTTAGTTAAAACAGTACTTGTTCTTTAAAATATGAACACAATTGATCTTATTGACAAGAGGGTGTTACTTTCTCCCCATGAAAGCTAATTGGACTGCCACACTCCAAATCACTACTAATATGTAAATTGCAGATTGAAATCGATTCATAAGTTTTTGAATCGAAATCCACAGTGTTATCGATTCCTCTGGAAAACCATAAAATATCAGAAGCGTCAAAGATTTAAACTGTCAAATGTTAAGTTTTTATCATTTCGTGATTATGAATAGCATTTTAAATACATTTTATCATAATTTTATTGACAAATATTCGAAAGTTTAATAGATTATATATTAATATTACATATATTATATTAGAATATCTTACATCCTTGTCCTCTTTGATAACTTTCGAGAATTATTGCTTTTTATTTTATCCTTAATTAAATTAACATTTTCTTCAGACTTACTGTTTACTCTTCTTAAGTTTTTATTCAGAATTAAATATGGCGATAATCAGAGTCGTTAACAACATATTTGGCAATAAATGTCGGTAACCGAAAACTCTACCCGCTAAACATCTGCTTCGTAATTCAAGTATGTAAGGAAAGGATAAAATGAATATAAAAAATAGGCAATTTTTTAACAATGTTATTTGTTATTTTTATAAGAAAAGTTTGTTTTCTTAGGCCGTGGTGGCATGGTTGGTTAGGGAGTCATTCTCGTTACCAAAAGGTGGTGAGTTCGAATCCCGGCTTAGCCAAAGATCCGTTATGTTCACTAATGGCGACTGGGGCACGTAAAATCTGTCGCGTCTCAGTGTCCTCCATGTTCCTATTACAAATTAATACCTCTGGGGGTGGTTTGAGCCAGGCTTTGGGTCTTCACTGGTTTCAATCCTAATATTGGAAGATTCAGATGGTGCTGCCCTCTATGAGCCAAAAGTCATACTTTCACCTTCGTATGAGGGTGGAAAAACGGAAGACCCTCTTTCTGTGACTTCATTCGCCTAGTCTATTACGCTGCCGAGTGTCTTCAGCCGAGGCTTGGTGCTGTCAAGTGTCGTCAGAAACAACAACAGGAGAAAAGAAAAATACCTAAAGGAATGGAAATGTTATGATTAAAATATTAATGTTAACACAGGTAATATAAAAGCAAGAGGAATTTAATAAATTTCTTCTAGCTCGAAGTTTATGCAAAGTTGAAAAGATATGTGACTTTAAAATCTCAGAAGTTTAAATTTATTAATATTTTGTTTAATTAAAGCATGGAAGAGATGCTTAAAAATTGAAGTGATTAATGAGTGTTGATAAAATAATATATTAACAATTATCATTTTTAATCAATGATAATTGTTAATATATCATTAATTAAAAATGAAATGTGTATTATATTTCATATACATATTTCCATACATGTACTACATTCTATTGTGTGCACACATGAATATTGAAATGATTAAATTTGTAATAATGAAACAATTGAAATAATATGAAGGGGAATAAATATTCGTTACTTTTTTAATTCTGAGTCAGAAAAAGATTTCAAATAAATACAAAAAAATTTTAGTTACCAAATTATAAACTACTGTTACTCATTTATAACTCATAACACTTGAATATGTTAAAATTCCTATTTAGTTAAGAAAAAAAAATCAAAAATTGCGATACGCTGGGTTATAAATATTTGTTTTTATTTGAAATAAAAAATTGAATTGCACTTAAATAAGCAATTTGGAATTACTGAATTAATTTTAATTAATTCAGCAACTTTTTAAACTCAAGAAACTTTTAATTCAAAGACTTGGGAAAATATTTTCGACGCCGAGAAAAAAAATTCAGGAATAACATTTCATAATCAATATTTTCCTTTAAAATAAAATTTATATAAGAAAACAAATTTTCATTAACTTAATTTTTTAGAATTATAAAGAGTTATTTTCTCATCATAAATTATTTTATTTTAAGAAAAAATTTTAATTTTGATGTATCTCATTTTTTTCCTCAGTGTCAGAAAGATTTTCACGTGTTTTTTGAGTGCAAAAAGTCAGCCAATGAGAAAGAAAGATAATTTTAATACTTTTACAAATGTAAAATATTTTTAATTGTAAAATATGCAAATTAATCCAAATAAATTAGGTTAAAATTCATTCATTTAAAACTTATAATGTTTCAATTAATAACTTGTCTATTAATCAATATTTCATAAATTGAGAAATTTAATTGAAAATAAAAGATTCTTATTGAATTTTGAATCATATTTATGATGTATATATAGTTTATTTTAAATCAAGAAAATAAGTTTAATAATTCTCTATTAAATATTTATTACTTGAATTATTCATTTATTCTCAATACAAGTTACAAGATGGTGAGAAATATTTAACTCGTGCTATTAACTCATGCAATAATGTGCGAATAAATTTGTATAAATGTCTCTTAGTTTAAATCTGTGTCTCTCGTAATACGTATTACGAGAGACACAGATTTAAACTAAGATTATATTTCATGTTAAATCGTAAACAACTTCACTGTTTTGACAAAACATGTCATTTAAATACTGTGTTCAATTTAAATATGAAATTCTCGATTCATTTTGAAATACGATTTTTAAAATATATGATAAAATTTGTTGCAAAAATTTAAAAAATTAACATGAATCATCACAAATTGCCAATAATGAATAAGGTAAAATTTTCATATTTTAAATTGAAACTTGCGTCTAGTAAATAATTATTAACATTTTAAATAAAATTCACCTAAAAATGAAATATTTTTTTAATTATATCTTTGAATTCTCCAGCAAGCCTAATAACAGTATCTATTGAAATTTCAATGTTGTGATGTGATTTGTGAACACATCATTGTATTCACATCATTGAAATTTTAATGATGTGAATGACTTGACAAAGTTTCAACAATTTTGTTAATCCAAAATACAAGAGAAGTGTATCTAATTAAATCTTGATTTTTAGTTTAAATTTTCTTTTCTAAGCAAGTACTAAAATATTTTTCAAACGATTTAAAATAAAATATGTTTGGGAAACAAATACTTTTTACCATTTTTTGTTAAAAATATTTAAAATTCACTCTTTCAGGATGTTAATGACAAAATTAATTTTTTTTCTAATGGTGAGCACCCTTGAGCAAGTAAATACATTAGCCCATTTGCCGCAACAAGATCAAAGACGGATACTGCTATTCATTTTATAGTTACCCAGTGGGCACCTGGGAACCAAGTCATGGAGGTATGAGTAGCATCGCCCACACCACACCACCACAAACCCGTTTATAGGGCGGGTCACACTCATCCATCATCTGACGAAAGGACAAGAACAAAGAGAAAGAGAAGGTACATCCATGCCCGAGCCGGGATTCGAACCCAGTTCCTCCCCAACCGCAGTCAGTTACGCTAACCACTAGACAGGTTGGGCGGCACAAAATTAATTAAAAAAATGGATTTTTTAATTTTTATAATAAATCGATAACATACCATTATTTTCTCCAGTTAGTATCGTTGGAAATTAGCATAACTTCATACATTTTTTGAGATATTGCATACAAGTGTTACAAAATAATTAAAAGCAACATTTTTGCAGACAAAAAATGTTTGTTTTTATTCCATTTATTGATTTATATATGCTAAATAATAAGTTTATCCATTAATTTGATCTTTAAATTTATAACTTGATTAAAAATACAGCTCAAATTTACATTTTTTGATGAATGAAGAAAATAATTAATTTTTTATCTAATTAAATGTAAATTAATCTGTAGCAGTTTTATTAGTAGTTATTAACTAACAAATATATTGTCTTTCCTATGAGTCTTAATTTCTGCTTAAAATATTTAAGATATTCGTTAAATAAAATAAAAAATAAATTATAATAGGAGTTAAAGAAATTTCCTGAAAGAAACGGGAAATCCAATTTCATTCAATGTCTAGGTAATTAGTAATTTTTTGGTAAAATTCTGTATCAAATTTTTAACACAAAGGAAAGCTCCGATGAGATTTACTATGAGAAATTTAATATATAAAATTTTTTTATGGCTTGGTACAATTCAATATGAATATTGTGCGATATGTAGATGTTTTAAGTTTATCTTCGCAATAAAATTTGGCATCATAGAATCTAGCAGATAATCTGAAATAAAGGCAATAAAAATACAACCGCAGAAGAAATCGAGAGGGTACTCATGGTAGTGAAAAGTATACAAATTATACGTTTATGACACACAATAGACTTTAACGTAAAAATGTGTCTTACCTTGAGTTGACAGGTGGAGAAAAAAATGCATCCCCATTTTCTTTAGAAAAAAATTCTTTTGTTGTTTAGTTAGCACTCAACTGGAGACGATAGAAATGTTGCGATTGTCAATAGTTACGCAACTTTTAGTAAACTTGTCATTTTGTGGGACATTTTTTACCACCAAAAACCACATTTAAAAGGCCTTTAAATTTACAAGGATATTTGGTTTGTCATTTATTACAATTGTTGATAAAAACATATTCTTCAGTTGTTTATTCAAACATTATAGTATATATTGTTTATTGATTTTGTGACCAATAATCCGAGGCAATATTTGAATTTACATTGCATCAAAATTACATTATATTGTTCTCTGCGCAATCACATGCTTTGAGCTCCCAATGTAGAATTTTGATATTTTTGTTGATGGAACAATATGTTAAAGCAATCATTTTATATAAATAATTAATAAGTGCATATGATGAATTCACAAAATCGAAGAATAAAATTTTGATCCATCATTTAAAATTTTTAATAAACACATATTTATATATAATGTAAAATCAATATATAATTTAAATTATAATGTATGTACGAAACTTTACATGTAAATGAATATGTTTAGTCTAAAAATAAAAATCTTTTAAAAATAAATAACGCCCACATACAAGTTTCAGCCTTTATTTATTTTAAAGTAACACTATAAGTACAATAATCTTACATCTGATGGAAAAGAGGTAAAAATATATTGTTTACCAATAATAATTTAGTTTGGAAGAAAGGCTCTTAACTGAAAAGCTATTGATGGATTTCTCTTCAGTTTTATTGAAGTAAATATATACTGTTCTAGGAGCCAATAGAGTCTTTGTACCATTTGGACTTCTTAGAAAGCATCTGACCATGTTGGTAATAAATGATCGAAAAACCTTCTAAACATTGTTCAACTTTTACACCAAAGCAGTAGCAGAACATAAAGCATCACGAGCTAACAACAAAGATCTAGAGTTTATCTCCTAATTCAGTTTTTCGCCAAAAATACGAGACAATGTCTTATCTACTCGTTACGGCTTTCTAAAAATTGGATAAGAAGAAACAAATCTAAAAAGAAAACGTTTCTTTATTTGAACTTGGCTCTCTTTCTCCAAAAAGAGCTTTTTTTATATCTCTCTCGATTGTTATATTTTGGATCGGTATTAAGTAAAATAAACTCAATAAAAATAAACGGAAGAAAGTCAATTTTGACTTGGAGTTCCTGATTTTCCTTTAGATAGTAAATTGGAATAACAACAATTTATTAACTGAAATCTGAAAGACATGAAATTTTAACTTCGAATAGGTTGTATACATTTCAGTCAAAATATTTGATTTATTTTTAACAGTAAATTTATTTTACTTATTTATATATTTAGATAGAGTTATTAAATTTAGACAAAGTTAAAATAATTTTCAGTTTTTTTAGATAGATATCTATCTATATATTTTCTAACGAATGAAACTGAAGGCAAAAATTTACGGTCACTATTGGTGACGTTTTCAAAGAATTGCCAAACATATTGCCAACTTCGCCAATCTGCACAAGCGAGGTCTGAAAATAAACAGAATATTCCATTTTTCATTGGTTGGTTCCTATTTTGTCAGAATCTCCCATTTTTCATTCGTCGGAATCCCTCGTCTGTAATTGGCCAGAATTGGTTGGGTTGCCAGAAAATGTTATTTATCGCCAACTTTGGAAAATCGCACCAATAGCGACCGTACAGTAAATCTGAGCCGAAATGGAAAGTGTTTATAAATGCTACCTACAAAAACTAAAATATTTTTATGTTTTGACTTAATTTCCTATTAAAATTAAGAAGGTAATTATTACGCGCTCGTTGAATATTTTTTTAATTATTTTTTTTCAGACCCTCTTTGATTTTCAATTAATTAGGGGCCAAATAGATAACAATGTCAATGGTTTTATGTATACCAAATAGGTTAGACTATATTTTAGGATGCTCCTTTGCTTCTCGCCAAGTTGTAATCGTGATTGATCGCCAAACTGGGCAAAACTCAATTATATTCTGATTGCAAAAGAGCAATTGATTGTTCTATGCCAACAAAAATCACCAATAAAAACGATAGCCAAACAAAAATCGCAATGTATGCCAAGGGGGCACCCTAAAATATAGTTTTACCAAAAATTTAAAACATTAACAAAAATATTTCACAGCAAAAATGATTAAATGATAACCCAAAATTTAAATAATTTTTAAAACACTAAGGCAGCAAAATTATGTTGAAAAAGTAAATAAATTTAAAAGCTTATTTTACATAATCATTTCCAAATATCGTTTTACGTTCCTTGGAAGTGATTTGGGGTGTGTTTTATCAATTTTAGGCTGTCTGTTCAAAGTTGTTTAAGCTAATAATGCTGGTATTTTCGAGCTTCATATATACTTGGAAATTTTAAACCCAAAATTTATTAATTTTTATATTTTCATTTTATTTTCGAAACCTTGTTTATCGATAGCCTAGTTTATTATCGTCTAATGCTGCTTTTCACCAATTTAAAAAACTATGTATAATTCTGCATAAATTTTATCTTGTAAATGTTTAGTAAAAGGAAGTAAAGATTTAAAGCTGGAATAATGTTAAATGATGACAATTTAAGTTGCATTTCTTATTTAAAGTGGTTGCACTTCAATTTTTAGGGTAAAATCCTAGAGAGTGCTTGTTTGGCATGATTTAAATTTTAGCTTAAAGAAATGCACAGCTATTTCGCCAATCTAAAGAACGTTACTACGCTTAATAACTGATTTTCAAAAATCCAATCACTCTCAGTTTTCAACTTATATTTCTTGTTATTTTAATATTCAAATGTCGATATTTCTAATTTTTCATTATATTTACACATACTACAAAAGTATAACAAAGTAATGGAAATTTAATTTCATATATTTTACAAACATTATGTAAAACAAAAATATGAAAATCTAAATATTTATACTATTACATCAATAAAATGTTTATATATATTTTTTAAATTAATTTCCTTTAAAAGAATACGAACAGTTTAAAAAATACACCATATATAACAATACGAATCAAGTATTAAGAGCTTCACTAAATCCATATTGAAAACATAAATAACATTCTTTTTCATGAAAGCTCAAAGTTTAACTAACTGGGCATTGGCAACCAACTTAAAAAAACGTCAGTATAATCGCATTGCATCATGGGAGACACTAAGGCAGTAAAGCTAATCATTGACGAAAATAACAACATATAATAATTTGTCCATATTTCTGAGCTTGTTATATATGAAAACATATAACAAGCTCAGAAATATGGACAGAATATATATAACATAAAATCGAAGCATCATAGGCTTATAAATAAAAATAATCAACATGTTCTATTTATCAAAGAAGATGTCATTCTGGATGTTAAATAAAATAATAAGAATATCTAGAAATCAAAAAATAATTGTCTGAAAGTTAGAAATTTATTTTATACAAAATTGGACTGTTAAATTATATAACAATATAAAAATAAATGATAGTTAAAGTTATAGTAAAACCGCGCGTCTAGTCTGATCAATTAATTCTCTGGTTTGCCCTTCCCATTGTTTTATAGGATTATAAATATTGATGAAAATAAAAAAAAATATCCTCTTATCTGGTAAACCTTGCAAAAATATTTTTACAAATACAAAATTTCTGAGAAAAATTCTAAATAATATAATTATAATTAGGATAAAGATGATTTGATAATAAACAAAAATCATTTTAATTTCCGCAGTAAAATTTTTCAGCCTATTTAAAGGAATTGTATTTTCTTCTATTGAAAACTGTTATCATATGATAGGAGTTTACATATAAACAAACGCATATTATTCAGGATGCTTCAAAAAGAATGTTCCAGTTAAAAGAAATTATAACTATTCAAATTTCAATCAGTTTTGTTAGAATTATACAACAGAGGAAAGTTTAAATTAACGCAAATGTCTATAGATAGTACTAATTCTATTTCATCATCTGTCATTTCGACATTTATAAAGATGATTTTTAGGAATTAAAGAGATTTTCGCCAAGAATATCCAAGGCTGTCTCAAAATACTTAAAAAAATTCAAAATAAGCTTATTTGAGAAAAAAGAAAATTATCCCACATGTTAAATGAAGATACGAAGTGCCATTGACAAAGAATCTTAGTACTTACCTTAAGTTATTTTACTGGCAGTATAGGAACGAAACTTAAAAATCCTGCAACATCTATCTTACGTATTTTGAATCTACGTTTGATTTTTTTTTAAATTATATAAAATTCAAATGCTTCAAGTTCTTCAGGCAAGTTACAAAGAAAAATGTGTGAGGTTTTCTGAATTCATTCTAGAGAGTTCGTTGCAAGGGGACAGCTTTATAACATGCTTGACTTTTAGTGACATGGAAAAGTTGTGTAGGAAATATTTGGCTAAAATTTAAAGAAGCTTAGAAGGAATGAATACACAATAATAAAATTTCAGTTTTTTAAAAAAAAGTTTATATATATATATAATGTTCTAAAAGAATTGTTTTGAAAAAAACTTACATTTTGAATATTAATGATGATTGGAAAGCTAATTTACAAGCATTTTTTTATTAATTTTAAAGTGAATGTAATTTAATTTTTAATAAAATGTAAAATATTTTTAAAAAAATATAATTTTTAATAATAAAAAAGAAAATGTAATTTAATTTTTAATAAAAATGTAAATAAAACTTCTTTTTTTGTTATTGACTGTTTCAATAAATATCAATATGTTATTCTTTCAAAATTAAAGAGAAGAAATTACGAAAACATTTTTAAAGATTTTTAAGAGTAAAATCCTTAAGGAAATTCAGAGATAAAGTTTAGGGACTGTTAGATAAAAATTGCCAACATTCGTTGGTTTACAACAAAAAGTAAAGGCACCTATAAATGAAAAATTCCACAGATTTTTTAATAAAATATGTTTTTAAGTGTAATAAAAAAATATGAAAATTATATTAAAAATAAAAAGATATCAATTCATATACAAGCTATGTCACCGTTTTTGGAATTTAATACGATACCGGTTAGTTATGAAAACCTAATATTTTCTGATATTTTAAATAATGATTTCAATATCCCAAATAACAAAGCACAACATGAGAAGAATTACAAATTGTACATAAAGACAGAACATAAAATAATTAATATTGAATTTGAAGACATGACATTTCAGTCAATACTTTAAGTCATCGGGAGTCGCTTGTTGCTATTTACTAGCAATTTGATGATAAATGTTTCAACTTAAAATCATAAAAGCTCATACGACAGATTTAACAAGTTTAAAGAAGAGAAATCAACTGAAAATTAGAGAAGAATTTTCGCTTATTAAAATTTATATTACCAAAATTTAAACCGAAAGTCTGTCATTTCAAACTTTAAAGTTTAAAAATAGGTTTTGAGATGCTTCTAAAACAACCATTACTGAAGAAATAATAAAAATTCAGAAAAATATAGTAAAAGATTCTGTTACTTAGGCTTAAGGAATTACATAAAACAGAATAACTAGACCTTAGGAAGAAAGGAAAAATTTTATGAAAGTAACTTGACCATTGAATTCAGGTAAAATACAAAATCGAAAAAAATAATGCAAAGGAAAGATGTTATTTTTCGAACTTCTTACGTACTTCTTACGAACTTCTTACGAACTTTTTCCGGGACATCTAGTAGTAAAATTCTTTTGGCATAAGTGTTAATAAAATATAGTTAACAAAAATAAGGAATTCATTAATCTCTTTATCTTACATATTACTATTTTGAAATAAACATCGTAGCTAGCTAATGGTTTTGGCGAAAGAATATTTTTTTTAAAATTCCATTAGGGATAATTAAAAGGTAAAGCACAAAATTACCTGAT
>JAPDSC010063039.1:0-20779 GCA_026290005.1 Latrodectus geometricus | reverse complement strand
CCCCCCCCCACCACACAAAAGCAATCTGGTCATTCTTGTGACCTTGAAAATCTAACGTCAATAACTTATAAAACGATCATAGGTGGTGATTTAATTGCCAAACACAGGAGCTGAAACTGTGCGTATGATAATGATCACGGACGCGCCTTAAAAACATTATTGACAACACCGATTTCCCTCTCCATATCCCTAATAAATTCACACACTATGGCTCCATTAATGGAAGCTTCATCGAGTTGTTAATGTCCAAAAGTATACCTTCTCCTTTAAATATCATTACCGCTGAGGAACTATCATCGGACCATTATCCGTTCCTGGCCACTTACGGATACCAAGTCATTGCCGAGTGCACAGCTATGCCCAGGAAAACCAAATGGAAAAATTTGAGACAATACATAATTAACCATATACCTTTTTCTGACTTCACCCCTGCCTCCAATAGCAACAACTTAGAACATAAAGTTAACCGTCTAACAAGTAACATCCAAATTGCAACCAATGAATCTGAAATTAAAAGCAAAACCGCTAACACTTCTTATTTCCCTGACCTACCCTCTAAACTAATTAAAGAACGCAACAGACTCCGCAAATTTTACAATAGATACAAAATTCCAACAATAAAAACTCAGATAAATAAAATTAAATAATCTTATCACCAGACAAATTGCGGAACACAACCACCGTTCCTGGAATGAATATCTTATTAACATCAATGTGGAAGACGGCTCATTTTGGCGATCTGCCAACAGGTTAAAAAATAAAGATCAAATCAAGTCACCGCTCGTAGATGGACCAAAAACTATTCCATCGAACAAGGAGAAAGCTTAAATCTTACCCTCTGCATCCGAACTTCAGTTCCGAACCAACGACTCTGTTAACCCTGCTATTGACCGTATAATTCACTAGTCGATCACTAACTACTTTGGTCCCCCCGCAACAAGTACCCACTCCTCCCATCACCAGTTAGTTTCAGCTACAGAGTGGAAAAAGTTATTATGGAACTCAAACCAAAGAAAAGCCCCGGATTTGATAACATCTCAAACAAACACATGAAGCAACTTCCGATCATTGCAGTTTGCCTATTAGCCGACATAATTAATTATATAATTAGACTATTACGTTTTCCACAAAGCTGGAAGAAAGCAACAGTATTTCTAACCAGAAAACAAAGTAAAAATCCTAAAATACCTACAAACTACAGGCCCATCTCTCTGCTCCCTACCATGGGAAAAATAGCAGAGAAATTCATCTTAAAACAATTATTAGAATACGAGGAATTTAACTCAATTATCATTCCCCACCAGTTTGAGTTCAGGAAACAACTATCGACAGTGCATCAATTGCTAAGAGTAGTAGAGGAAATTTCAAAAAATATTGCTGTCAAAAACTCCACTGGCGGAGTATTCCTAGATATCAAAAAGGCTTTTGATAAGGCGTGGCACGAAGGCCCTATTTATAAAATGATTAAGTATAACTTCCCCCCTACCCCTAATCAGGCACATTCGAAACTACCTATCTAATAGAACATTTGCCGTCAGGATAAACTCCACCCATTCATCAGAAAGGCCCATTTTGGCAGGCGTCCCCCAAGGATCTCTGCTGGGTCCCTTATTTAATCTGTATATTAATGATATTCCTCAAGACCCACGAACCATGTTCTGCCTCTTCGCAGATGACACTGCCGTTCTTGCTTCCAGACCCAAACATCGGGTCATAAGAGATACGCTTAATAAACACCTTAATGAAATAAACAAATGGATTAAAATTCGGAGAATTAAAATAAACGTGGCTAAAACCCAAGCAATTCTCTTCTATTAAAAATTGCGAATAAATTGCCTTAACATCCTTAGTAGAGAAAATTTCAAAAAATATTGCTGTCAAAAACTCTACTGGCGGAGTGTTCCTAGATATCGAATAGGCTTTTGATAAGGTGTGGCACGAAGGCCTTATTAAAAAGTCATTACTTTTTAATTCATTTTATAATCTATAAAATAATATTATATACCAGAGGAAATATAAATCACATAAATTATTTTGTAAAGGCCACTTAAATTACACTGTTGCTACAAGAATTACAAAAATTGCTAAATTTTTTTATTATTTTGTTTGCATATATCACATTTTCCATTAATTTCACAGTGTCTTACAGTATCAAACTACAGAAATAATCATCGTAACCAGAAATCTAAGATGGAATTGAGTTGAACTGTTTCTACTGGCATTTACGACTTCTGTCTAGACAAAACATGATTTATTTTTGTTGTGTCAAATAAATGTAACATGAAATAAAATGTTCTACTGGATTAAATTTGTCTGGTAAGTTTATCTGAAGTAAATTATTTGTCACGTAACTAATTGGCTTTCTATGAAGTAACTTTATATAGCTAGAGTACAAAGAAAGGATTTAATAATTTGGCTTAATATAAAAATATGCACATTTTATTACCAAATACTTGATATCATGCTAATTATTAATAATTACGAATAAGAGCAAAAAAACTATACTTAAATTTATTCTCATACAATATTTCTATAACTCATAACTTTTTCATTGTTGGTGATATAAAATAATTCAAGAATTAACTCTTTTCACCTTATTAAGATTATGTTTATAATGCATATTACTTATATTGTAAATATAAGACAACATAACCTTACGTCTAGTATCGTTTTCAATATTAAAATTAATTTTACCATATTTCTTAGAAATGTTTATTATAATTTATCCAAATATTAATGACAAATTTTTGAGTTAATCATACAATTATTAGCATAAGCATTGTGTATGAATTTGAATAATAATTCTACTGATTTTAAAAAACTACAATAAATTATAGATATTTTTTTGGCATTTAGTAAAATTAAATTTTAATTGGTAAATTGTTTAAGAAACTTTTATCTCATTACAATAATTTTTATTAATCTGTTCTTAAGAACCATGATGACAGATATAGAAAAAAGTTATCGAAAAATACAAAAATTTAAACCGGAAGTTACAAATGAAACTATATTAAAAATGTTACTTTTTCATATTTTTCTTTCACTTTTAATGAATTTCAAGCCATGTTCTTATTAATCAAATAAATTACAACTTTGTCAACTGTAAATATTTTTAGTTTTTTAACTTAAATATTCTTTTGAATTTTTCTTCTTTATTTACTAATAAATTTCAGTGATCTTCTTTCTTGCATCTAAATTTAAATCTAGGATTAGTTTAAATTATATTAATATATTTATTACTTATAATCAATATTATTTGAACGACAAGTTTTTATACCTATATAATTAATTACTTATTTTATCACTATAAGTAACTGTATGTATATTATTTATTATCAGTATTTTAAAAAGGTATTACACTTTGATTTCATCAATTGAAATAACATTTTCGTAAACATTTATTCTGAATAATGAATGTTATCTCCTTCTTATGTCTTCCATCAGAAGTTTATGTTTCAAGATAAAATAAACAAATATGTAAATTATGAGGAAATATGAAATAAAGAAATGAATTAATAAAATTAGTCCATTAAAATGTACACAATATGAATTCCATGAAGAATAATTTTTAAAAATGTTTGTCTAAGTTTATGAAATAAATAATTTTTTTAGCAGATAAACAAATTTATTTCATAGTATTTTATGTTTATATTCTATGCAATATTGCCATTGTCATATCGATTGTTGCGATTTGTAATTTATATTAAAAATCACACATACGGTGAAAATGCGCTTTAGGTCCCCTACTCTGCCAACTTGGCGAAAGTGTCCTGTGGGTCCCGTACTTGGCGGGTTTTCCAAAACGCTGTTGCCATGGCGATAATGGAATACGATTTTTAACTAATCAGCAACCAATGAAAATGACCGATTTTTCAAACTGAAACTAATTAACGACCAATGAAAATGCTAAAAGATAAAAACCAATTAATGAGCATGCGCGAATAAACGCAAATTATTTCCAACGGAGGTTGCCATAAAGAGCTCATTGGGTATAAAAACGTCCGGTTTACCACGCTTGGTACATTTATCGCCAAGTTGGCAGAGTAGGGGACCTAAAGCGCAGATTAACGCACACATACTTCATCTCATATTTTAAGGCAAAATAACAATCTACCGAAGCATGAAAACACTTAAAAGTTGAAATAAATAATTTAAAATTCTTCTATATTCTAAATTTCTTTCTTTGCTTTACAAATATGAGTAATGTGAGTTGAAAGTATTCATGGTAAACATTTATCTAAAACCAAAAAGCAAGTACTTAAATGCCACATCAGGTTGGAATAATACTATATTAAAAGGACATAGCGTAAATTCACTTTGCATAGATTTCATAACATATTACACAAACACTTCAATCACAGGTGCACGTTAGCTATACAAAATTACGTTATGGTTCATTGTTATTTCATTAAAGACACAATTATATACATATAAAATAAAAACAGAGTAATTAATTTTATAAAAACTTCTTTCAACTTTAGGATAAAACCTGGGTTTCATCCAAACATTCCTTTAGAATTAATTCGTTATGAATGACAAATGTTTTCGAGTATTTTGGCTCAATGAGCTGGATATATTCACGAAAGCATTTACAATCTCTTTTTCATTAAGTGAAAAACAATTAATTATCTTAATAATATTTAAATAAGAGTTTTTATTCAATAATATAAGTTTGGGGAAAAAGAAATCCGTTATTTTTACGTGAAGTTTTTGTAACTTCTTTCAGATTCGCTTTGTAAAAAGGTTTAAAACAGTTTTCATGTAGATTTTTAGGTCTCGTGCAAGCTACGACTGATAACATGCTGTCAAGTTTGATAATTTTTGATATTTTATAGACATTCTCGACGATGTTGTATCCATGCGAGGTGTATTTTTAGCATCCAAATACCCAAACGGAATCGACGAAACCAAAATTGTGCGTAACTGATTGTTACAGTCATATATAGGACGATAAACACCTTTCACAATTTTAGCCACCTGGTTAGCATTTTCGCCATTATAAAAACTAAAATGTATCGAATTTTCTGTTTGTTGTCTTCTATTTTTAAAACCATGTATTCATAACTGAATTAATCAAACAAAAAACCGCAAGAGAATATTTTAGTGTCAAATAACACCTTTCCAATGAGCATAAATTTGAAATTGTTTGATAGATACCTCACGAGATAGCGATCACTACAGACGTCTACCGAAAAAATAATGGATAAATTTTCCCCAAGCTAATATTTTTAAAATATTATATATAAAAATAATATTTTTCAGATATTTATCTTCAAGGAAGATAATTACCTTAAAATATTAAAAAATATATTTATTTTAAAAACATATTAAAAGTATTCAAATAACTGTAATTTCTTATATCGGATATTTCTGAAAACCATTCAATTTGTAAATACCATTTAAAATTTTCCAAAGAAAATTGCTTATTATAATAACTATATTTTATGTCCATGAAGAATATTTATAAAATTATTGAGGAATACGTATTTCATTATTTGTAAATTTTAAGGTCATTATCATTTCTTTTAATTTTTATAATATTGAAATAAAATCATCCCTTTTTTAAGAAAAATATTTGTATATAAAAAACTGTTTTCGCATTGAAATTTTAATCTTCTGGATTTAAATATTTTTCAGCTCATTATTAAACAGTGCTTTTACGTAATTTATTTAATTTCATTGAAAACAAAGTTATTTATAAGAATGTAATACTTTTTATTTACTTAATGAATTTAGTTATGATGAAAAAATATGAGAGTTTAATTTCAAAGAGTAAAATATTTAAAAATATTCTATTTTAAAAAACTTAATTTATTAATAAATTTAAAAAAAGGATATTCTTTGTTAAAAAAAGATCATAACGAACTAACAATGTATTTTTTGAAATCTAATTTCATCAAAGTTTTGTAGTAATTATAAAAATCCCAAAAGAACAAAATACTTTCTTTCAGTAAATAAAGTAACAGAAGTATAAAATTATAATGATTTCCACAAACAAGAAAATTAATTTGAGATTTAATGCAATTTCATATTCCAGGATGGAAAAAAAGGGCTTCCAATCCAAATAATAAAAACCCATTTTATTATTTGGTTTATCATATTCTTTTAATAACTAAAATACTGTTTTTCAAATTTTAATTTCGATAAGTTTAAAAAAAAACATATTTTTTTTTGAAACATAGCTTAATTTAAATTTTTCTATTGTAATCATGTAATACTCAATTTAAAGAATTTATAATTTTGTATAAAATTACAAATATATTAAATTGAGTATTCAAAATTATGTATTATAATTTTTAAAAGCACCTAACTTACTTATATTGTTCATTAATTCTAAAAGACATACAAAATTAATCTTTTGATTAGATGATTTTATCAATTGTTGAATTTATTTATAATCAACCACTTTTACTTGTTGTTTTAATCATGTTTCTCCTCTGTTTAAAATACAATAGTATGGATCTTTAGATCTATTGCATAATAATCAGAAAGATATCTTGATTTGATTAACTTTTACTTCTCCTTTATTTATAATTGAATTTAAAATTTGTAATTTTAACATGAAATTAAGGGAAAAGAATCATCGAAAAAGAAATGTTAAAATTCTACGTATTTATTATTCATCACGTATTGAATGCGAAATTCCAGATTACTTTGTTGTTTTAGTGTAAATTCTTATAAAAATCCTGCTTCAAATTAAATTATAGATTTTGTTATGAGGATGTTGAATGCAATATGCATTAAGATATGAAAATAATATAAGATATTGCATATAAGATTTGAAAATGTGGCATTTACTTCTGAAATATTTCTCACAAAATATCGCATGATTAAATGTAGTTTAGTTTACCATGTGAGAAAGTAATGTTAAACTTATATAAAATTTCCAATTTAAGAAAAAATATATATTTATCTGTACCTAATGATTAAATTTTTTGAAATTAAAATTATTATATATTCGTTTAGCCAATTTAAATTATATTATTGCTTAGGAAACAATATGAAACTGGGAAAGTTTGATACGAATTAGAATATGAAAAATGTTAAAAATATGGAAAGACTAATTTTCTTGCATGGTGTGTACAATGAATTTCTCTGGAAAACTTTTTAATGTATCATTGCTAATACGAGAATATCATTGCTAATGCTAATACGTTGTATCATAATACGTAATATGATTGCTTATTCTAATACGAGATACGCTACTATAAAGTATACAGAATTCATGAATAATTATCTTTTGTTCTGTTTATTAAGAAGTTCTAATCAAATTTTATTTATCAAAACCTGAAGATTGCAGGAATAATTCGAAAAATCGTAGAAGAATTAGGTTAGAAAGCAATACAGTGAAGAAAATCAATAGTAACTTACTATAAAATAAGAAAAGTTTCAACAATAAAGAAACAATGAGTTTTAAAAAGTATTACTTTATATCGATATTTCATAGTCAAATATTTTGGAAAATGTTTGGTTGCCAAAAATAATCAGTAAAAATAATTTTAATAATAAAAAAAAGAAAGAGTAAAATTATTATTAGTAAACATGTTCTACTTTATTGGGTTTCAATACTGACCTGAAAAAATCTTTTAATTCTATAAATCTTCTATATTATTGAATAAATATTTGAATGAAGAATTGTGATGCCTGTAAGAATATTTGGTCCCAAAAATATTCTTAACAAATAGCTTATTCCAAATCATTTTGACTAAACTTAAATTTAATATCTGCCATTAATTTCAATCAATTATTGACATAATTATTAAATTAATTAATTAAAAAAATTATTTAAACTAAGATGAGATGAAAAATCAAGTTTTATTAAAATGATTTGTAATAACTCTTTGTGAAGAAGTTTTTATCTAACTTCCTTGTTAAGAGCAATCAATAGGCTTTCCTCTTCAAAGTATGGGAACAGATTCCTCTAAAGATCAGTGTTTCAGATTGTTCAGCTCTAAATTGGAAGATTCAGATGGTGCTGCCATCTATGAGTCAAAAGTCATACTTCCACCTTCGGCTTGGCATTGAAACATTACAACATTAGTAATATCAACAACAGATATTATTTTAATAACTACAGTTATATATAAAATACGAATACTATAAAAATGGGATCTTAACTAGAATTATAAATCATTATTGTTTCAATTCAAGTTGTATCGACACTTTATGTATCAAACTCTTATCGACAGTCAAGCTGTCTTATTCAGAGAGAGGATATGTATTTCCAAACCCTATTTGCCTTTCAACCGCCTTTTTAAAAACTGAATTATTTATTTTCACTAAATAATAATTTTCACATAATTTACTAAAAATATTCTTGATGCACGAAATTGCGCATAGGAGCGTGAACTTCATAGATTGAACTCATAGTCGGTGAGATGGTATGAAGTTTAGATTACCATAAAGACAAATCGATCTGTATTACAGAGAAGCTACTCTAAAAATAAAGAGTAATAAATACACTAATTTCAATTCAGGAAGCATTAAAAAAATCAAGTGAAAAAAATAGTAATTAACAGTTTTAGCACCATGTAGTGGACTGTCTAATTGCCAAAAGAAATTGTTTAAAAAAATACGCCAAGAAGGCAATGCGCGTTGGATATTAAAATAATATTCAACGCGCATTGCCTTCTTGGCGTATTTTTCATAATCATATGTCTCATTGAGGAATCCAGAAATTACCAAAATCCCATCTCAACACACATGGATGCTGAAAGCAGAAGTACAATATCTATCTTATTTTCAAACATTGGCTGAATTACATCCTGCACCTGCCATTTTATGGTGTGAAGAGCAATGTTCTGTGACTTGGCCATATTGAATCTTATTCATAAAAAAATTTAAAAGACATAGTGGAAAGTGCATCAGTGAGGCATTTTAGCACCCACCACTTACCTTCGGGGATAACGTTTAATAGATGGTCAGCCTTAATTACATGTCTAGTAGGATAGAAGCCGGTAAAAGTCTCAAGCAACCACTGCGACAAACATACGTGCACAAGGCAGAAGCATATCATCCCTCTCCAGTTGTTCAATAGTAGTTGAGTTCACCAACCATCTACACGTTGTGTTGAGTTACACGTTCAATAGTCTAAACCAGGCTTCATGTTCCCAAGAAATATGTCACCCCACTAGCACATGGAGATCTTTGTTAATGAACATTTAAAACATAATTTGGTTAGAAAATTGATAAAACTTCTGTAATACATAATACAATGCCTTAATAATCGTTTTGTAAGAAATACAAACCTATGCTTTTTGTCAATAACTTTATAATTAAGAGACATGAAATTAAATTATATTATAAAATGGCAACAAAATAAGAAACAAAATAAGAAAATGAATTCTTAAGCTGTACAATAAATTTTCTGTGTTCTTAAGCATTATGAAATTAAATACTAATTTTTATTTCATAAATTAGTATGATTATGCATTTACTAGAAATTAAAAGTGTTCGACGCATTTTTCTACATTATAAATGCTATATTCTGATTACTCATTCTCACTTGTTTTTTCCCTTTTACTTGATACCCATAGATTTCATAAAACTAAAAACTGCAGTACTTTAAAATAAAAAAATATGAGCTTTCAGAAATCTGTGCTTGAAAATATTTATTAATTTGTAATAACATTTTGTGAATTAAAGCACTTCACTTGTGGGATGATAAATGTGCATGATTCACTACATTCCAATATATTATTTAATAAAAATTACGACGAGAATTGTTTTGGGAAAAATTAAACATAAATTAGAAATGTAATTATTCAATATTCTCAGAAAATATATAAGTACAAATAAATTGCATTAAATGTAGTTTTCTGTATATATTCCTTCCTATTTAAATTAAGAGAAAACACTTTTAAGTTATTTAGATTCTAATCCTTTTTTTTCATTTTTTTTCTCATAAATTATTATAATTCCTAAAAAACTAAAACTTCATAGTAATAGGTTAAGCGTTTTTTATTTCTTTTACTGTAAAGGAATGAATGTTTAGAAATGAGTTCGATTACAGTTATTTACTCTTGCATAAGGAGTATAATTGAATTTTCCGCTATTAACTTTGCAGAGTTTCCCTGCATAAAATCATTACGGCTGGTTGCCAGGAAATATTGGCATTTTATCAGAAACTCCAGAATTCAGAATAATAAAAGCACTTTGACATTTGGGTAAACACTTAAGCATAAAATTTCATTACAAAATATTTTACATTTACAAGTTTCAAATACCTAAATGAAAGTTATAAATTAATTTTACTGCTTTCTCACTTACAAGCTCAGATACCTGAATTGATAGATCATAAGCTATATGTGTGAAGTATAGGCTTATAAAAAAATTCACCTGCTAATCAATAGATACTATAATATATAAGCTGTATGATTGCAATTTTTAATATTTTATTTAAATAATGCGATACTTGAAACCATGAGAGGAAATTTTATAGAATATTTGACTATAAAATTGAAAATGATGTACTAAAAATATAAATGTTTTGTTAAAACCTATAAACTAGTAAAAGTTAAATATTTAACAGTTCTCATTCTCTAAAAAGTAAACAATTTAAGAATATGATTTAAACACTACACGAGAAAAAACTATTATTTCATTGCTATTTCTTATTCAAAAGATATGTTTAAGCCAAAATTTAACATTTTATTTTTATTGGCACTCATTTACAAATTAAATTTATTTAGATTGTTTCACAATTATTCATGAATCCATTCAAAATGGAGATTACATTTTTTAGAATTAATCTAAGATAATTATGTTAAAATGTCTTATTGAGGGGAATTATTCACACTACATTTATATTTAAATGTCACTGCATGCAAAATTCTAAAAAAAAAATCATTTTATAAATTTATCTAACAATAAAAACTTTGAGCAATGAACATTTTACGTAATCCAGTATTATGAACTAAGAAGCACTTTCTAAAATAAAATATGTAATTTGTCTAACATTTAAGTAATAAAAAAATAATCTCCACTTTCTCTGAAATTTTCAAATTAAAAAAGCAAAAACTCTTGACGCTTCATTTTTATGAATATGAATCGAATTGCATAAAAACAAAACCTCCGTTAAAAGCATTCTGCTAAAAGATAATTATAAAATAGAAAACCTTTGCTCCAAAATCACTTCTTAAATAGCTTAAAAAAATCATTTTAACAGATTTCTTCCTTTTTTCTTGGTGATAGATTTCATATTATTGTATTGACTTTCTATAAAGATAGATAAATGCAGATTTTATGCATTTTGTTAAACTTTTATCATGTTTTTCTCTAATTTTAAAAAAGTTTATAAATTTCACTTTTACTATTTTATTTAAAAAAAAAGAAATCAAAGACAGCTTTTTTAATTTTTCATATTTCAGCGATACTTTTTTCGTTACTGTTAGTAAATTAATTTGCTAGAATGAAATAAATATTTTTACATTACTTTCTCAAAGTAACTGGGAAATGTTTAAATTTATAAGTAGTATAAAAAGAGTTTTGTCACAAAAGAAATATATTTTAAGTTCCTTTTAAGTATGACAAAAGCTGATAGATACAAATAAAGAAGCTGGTAAGCTTTAATGTTATTTCTTAATTACCATTAGAAAAATAAAAGAACAGTAATAATATTTGATGTAGAGAAAACTCAAGATTTACAAAACTTCATTTTGAAAATGAAAGCTTATAAAATTTGTCACTGAAGCTGATTAATAGAATTTGAAATCAAAGACAAAAATTTTGAATACAAGTTTTGTTTTGCTAAATAGATATCAACGTGGATTAATTTTTTTTAAAAAAAATTAACCATTACATTTAAATTATTGTTAAATCAAACTATATTATTTTTACAAACAGGAAAAAATTAAATAAATTGTTTCACTTTAATGATTTAACAATACTTGATGCTACAATTTCTACATAACATGACAAAAGAGAATTTTATAGAAATAAAAACATTATGGATTTATAAATGAATACTAACAGAAATGCATGCATTTAATTACTGATAGAAAATTTTTTAAATGAAGATTTCTGAAATTGAAAAATGATGATTTATTTGTCAATTATTTCAATTGTTTAAATAATAGCCAATTTGCAGTAAAGAAAAAATTGTAAATTTATTTTATTATAAAACTTAAAAATGTTTTTTGAAAAGCATACTTTTCATAATTTTGGGATAATTTTATATCTTAAAGAGGTGAAAAATAACCTTTATATATCTTTAAATTATTGTATTTTTAAATTACTCTTTTATTTTATACTAAGATAATAAATAAAAAAATCTTGTTAAATTAAAACTATTCATACAATTTTATCAATAAATAAACTTTTAGAGTCATTGAAATAATCAAAATATTTTCTGTGAGCAGGGATATTCATTTTGATTTTTGAAACAATGATCTCACAAAAATGATAAAAATAATGGAAGTTTGTAACTTTTGTGAGTAAACGCATTGCAAATAACAATGTGTTTGTATTGTTACATGGTAAAATAATGGTACATGGTACATTTGTGATATTTAATAAAATGTTTTATTTGTATCTTTTTAATTTATAGATATGTTGTGAATGAGTACTTCAATTTTTATTTTCAACATTGCCTTAAGTTTTGTAAATATGTTAGAAATTATGTAAATTAACATTTGGAATTCAAACAATTTCATTTAAAAGCGTACATTTGAAAATTCATTGCAAGTTAGGAAAAAAAATTCATAAACTAAAAGTTAATGTCTTATAATGCAATTTATTAAATGTAATTATTAGAGGAAAAGTTGTGTCTAAAAACCAATAATACATTGAATAGCGAATTATTTTATTGCATATTCTAGCATAAAATATAATTTGTGGAGAATATGTAGATAAAATATAATTTGTAACTTATAATCACTAATTACATCATAATAATTTAAAATTTCTTTCATTTGAAACAATATCAATCAATAATGTTTTCAAATTGACAACTCCCTCTGTCCTCAAATTGAAATTTGATTTTATAAAAAAATTGCATATGAAATACTTTTTAATTTTCGTCTTTATTTAATTTTACATTTTATTTGAAAGTTTTACATTGTAATATGCAAAGACTGATTTTGTTGTTGTTGTTTCCAATCCCTCAGAGATCTATTGTCTGTTAGATCAAATCCATGACACCATGAACCCCAGCGTTAAAGTTCACGTTGGTTTAATATTATTAAATATTAATTTTGTTTTTTAAAGCATTTGATTATGAAATACAATGTATACATGTAATACAAGTCTCTTAAAATAATTTTAAGTTTGAGAAATTTATAAACATTCTACATTTTAAACCTTTTAAAATAACATAATTTCATTCACAAATGATTAAACAACTCTCAGTTAAAACTAAGATAATTGCATTCATATGAAGTAAATGATTTAATTCAGAAAAAAAAATTATCAATGTAAAATTGTTAAATAAGGAAATTTTTTTCCAAGTTCATCTTAAAAAAATACAAGGATTTATAAAAATAAAATGTTATATGTAATAATTAGTTTAACTTTAAAAAGTGAAAAAAAATTATCTCTTACTTTCTCTAAAATCTTTAAATTCAAAAAACAAGAAATTATTTCCACATATTTTTTTCTAATTTATTTTACTAGAACAGAAATTCCGCACCGCTTATGAAATTCTGCAAAAAGATTATCTGAAAATTGAAACGGTTTCTCTGAAATGGCCTTTTGAAAGCTTAAGAGAAAAGACTTCATTTTACATAAGTGGCTTTTTTTAAACAAATTCTTTCCCTTAAGTTCCTTGTAATATTGACTGCCAATGAATTTATTGAAGCACAATTTTTAGATATTTTTTTTCGATTTTCAATGTGTTTTTTGCTTAGATGAAGAGAAAGATTAATTTTAATTTTTATCTTTCCATCGAAAATATTGGCCAACATATTTTGCTTCATTTTTTGGTTTTTCTTTTTTACTTTTTACGATAATGTTAATAAGTGAGGTTTAAAATATTACAAAATGAAAAAGAAGTTATTTTTTAAAAAATCTTTTTTTTAACAAATTTACTATGTTAAACTAATTGAAGATTAATTAAATAACTTATACTTAATTAACAGATAAATTTTATACACTTCCTCAGTAAAGTAATGAATTTAAAATTGCTTTTAGATATGCATAGTAGATGATAAATATATATAGGAAAGAAAGAAAAAGACACAATATGAGTTTAGCTTCTATTAATATTATTCAGGCATAAATAAAAAGAAAATTTGTTAGTATATTAACTATAAATAAAAATCAAAATATTTGAAATTTAATTTTAAAAAAGAAATTTTATAAAAGATAAGAATTCAGTGAATTTATATAATTTAAAAATATACAAATAGAAGAGCTTGACAGCAATTTTCTATTCAACAGTGCGTGCCTACCGCTGTACTAAATAAGACATATTTAGGATTCACCTAAATTGGAAAACATTTTTAATAACTTAAAAAAAAATAGTAGGTAAATTGTCTTAAATTCTTAAAAAAATTAAAAGTTTGTAACTATCACTTGAATAATATACTTAATTTAGAGTTGTAAAATACGAAATGTGCAAAATTATAATAACAAATTTAACTATTTGACGAAAACAAGAAAACAATTTAATATTTATTTTATATAAATAAATTTAAAACTTATTATCTATAGATATTTCTTTTTTGAAATATGATAATTATCAAGTCTTTTTTAACAAAAAGTATAAACTTATAACCTTCCTATAAATTAAATATAATATAATTTACCTATAATATACATAAAAATTACCTGGAAAGAAAGACTACATTTTCAAACCTGATTATGCTCCTTTTTGGGCATTCAAGACTTAAAAAATCAAACAACAATACAAGTTAACATTTTAAGAGTTACATTAGAGGACTTATTTAAAAATGCCCTCCAATTAAAGATAGATAATTGATTTTTGGTATCGCTAATTTTAAATAAAAAATATGGAATCTGATGGTTTTACTTCTGAAGAATATATTGAAGCTTCACCTGAAACCTAATTTTAAACATAAATTTACATCACTCGTAATCAATATATAACTTCAATATTTTATATGTCGAAGCAAACTTACATTCAAATATTTCAGACTTCATTTATTCCTTATAAATATTAATGATGACACTATCTTATTTTTAAATAGCTGGAAACATTTTCTGTGAATATTAAGTTTGCATTCAATTTATGTTTTTCCTTTGATTTTGGTGACATTGTCTGTATTTATTATTTCATTTTCAGATGTTCTAATTTTTTTAAGGAAAACTGAATGTTTGTAATGTTTAAAATAATATAGTTTACTAATTCAATTTTCTCAATGAAGCTTAGCAGGATTTTTTAAAGTTTAGTATCACCTATTGTTTTTATATTAAACTGAACGTTCTTTATTTTGGTAAAACATGTATACTTTTAAATCTAAAAAATAATTTTATTACTATTCAAAAAAAATATTGGAATGAGTAGTTAGATTTAAATTATTAATTTTGCCTTTTCATAAAATCAATAAGGAAATGTGTTTATTACTCTTATACTTTGTATATGAAATTTGTTTAATTAAGTTAATAGAATTTTGTATAGATAGTTGGTGCTGTATTTCTTTTGCTATTAAGTTATCACTTTAATTGTATGACTAGTCCGAGGTCAGTTTTTATTTAAAATATAGTTTCAATTAAAGAATATAATTTTAAATAAAGAAACTATATACTAAAATAATTTAGTTTAAAGTTTTGCAAAAAAACATAGATTTTAAATCGTCACCATAAAATATTATTAGCAGTCATTATTACATTAATGTTATAAATTTCTGATATATAGTTGCAAACATGTCTTTTGCCAGTTACGCTTTAATTTATAACAAGTTTTTATATAATGCAGTTTTAATTTTAAAATGTTAATTTATCAATAGTTAAACTTGTTGCACTCATTTTAAGAATACAAATATAGCAAGACGTTCCACAAAAGAACAATTAATATAAAATTTCATCATAGGTATTCAAAAGTTTAATTATGTGTATACTTTTTCATGCAATTATAAATTATTCTTGGTACACTTTTCTAAATATTAGAAAGTTGACAAATAAATTTCTGAATGCTTTAAAATTAAAACTTTTCAAATAATATTTTATATGTGAAATGTTTCCGTAAATTTTAAATATAAAAATTAAAAATTTCAATGAAATTAAAATTTTTGTAACAATTGTATGATTGAATAAACTTCCTGCTTTATCTATCAAAAATCTCCATCTCTGCAAACAATTATGTTTGATTTGATATTTTTCATTATGATAGTATCAAAATAATTGAATGCTGAACATTTTGTGCATGAGTGCACAGAAATGAAATATTTTCCCAGTAAATGCTTTCAATTCAACAAAATTATTTCATTCTTTCATTATATTATATCGTTATGTTTGAAAAGAAATTTTTATTTTTATGTGGATAGTTTTTGGAGGAACCAGTCATACAAATATCCAAATGAGTTAATATATTTACGCTTTCACGCTTGATATCACGTTATCAGTGTATTTATGGAGTGACTTGCGAATACTTCCCAAATGCTTGGTCCTATACAAGGCTATTATGATAGATTTTTAATTTTATTTGCATCTTTAAAAACAAAGAAACTATTAATATGGATAAAATGTAATTTCAGAAATTTATAAGTAAAAATATTTAAATATGCATCTGATAATTGTATTTAAAAATTAAAGTCATTTTTTCATTAATTTTAAGTGTGTCAGACTATTAGTTATGATATTTTAAAATGCATTTATTTCCGTAGATAAAGTTATTATAATTTAAATATATTAAAATGTAACTCAAATGTATGTATTTTTTTTTTTCGTTTCTATACTCAGATGTTCAACAATAATTGAAACTGATAATTTAGAAAGAAATTTTCTTGCAAAATAGAATTAAATTTCTGTTACAATATATATTCAAAGTTTATTCATAATGATTTGTCATACTTAAAATATAAATAATTTATTTTTAATGATGAAAACATTTTATCTCTGATTGAGTTAAAATATATTTAAGTATAGGAAGTATATCTTTGCATATCTTGATACATGCAAATAAATTTTATTCAACTAAAATCAAACAATTTTATATTTTTTTCAATATTGTAAGTACTCGTAAAATGACACCTTCAAGAAATTAAAAAAAATAATAATAAATTATATATAATTAACGATGATCATGTATGATTCCCACTAAACTCGGTAAATATGAAAAATTGAAAATTTATCACTTTTACGGGTAAACATATGTAATACCCTGCTTGTAATAGGGAATGTAATAAAATATATAAATGTTAGAAAATTTTGTCCGAAATGTTTATTATTTGAACTAAAACTAAATTATAGACACTTCGTACATTTTATTTTGGGTATGTGTAAATAAATTGTGCTTTTTCCACATTTAAATATAAAATACTTGCAATATATTTAATTATTTGCAAGAAATAAGTATTTCAATCTTTTTTGTGTTAATTTATGGAATACGAATATATTTTTAGGAACTAATCTTTTTACAGTAATTTTTTCAAAAATGTCGAAATTTAATTTTATTTACAAAATGTTTCAGAAACGATTCAAATTATACATTTTTAATTAAATGAGTAACAACACACGTTGTATTAAAGGTGAAATATATGTATTTTAAAATCAGGAATCTTAATCACACACATTTAGAGATGTGTTAAAATATTTTGCAATACAGCTAACAATAAAATCTATGAAAAAAACTACCAAATACTTTCGTTTAATTCGTTTATTATGAAAATTAATGCATTCATTTGTTACCCATGTGTCAATTATGTCTGCGAATTCATAACAACTTTGAATAAATGAAATAAAGATCTTAGTAAGGAAAATACTTTTATCTTACTAACTACTTTCGGGATAAACTACTACAAACAGTTAGCTGTAATAGTTTATCATACAAGTTGTTAGTAGTAGCCTACTATTAACTACTTGTATGATAAACTACTACTACTACTACAAACAGTTAGTAGCAACCTACTGTTAACTATGTAGTGATGTTACACCATTGTAATGATGCCATCGAGTGTGTGCACTCGGTGGCTTTTTATTTCCCTCCAGTTGGCATATAACAGAAGATTAATTCTTCGTAATTCAACTAGTCTCGTGCTAGTTGAACGAGCTTTGTAATCAGACGATTTTGTAAGACGATGTTCTAAAATTTTGTTCGACATTATTCACTTGAAAATAAACATTATTATTTGTAAGAAATTTAAAATTAATTATTTAAAGGAACACACGCAACACTGGAACTTCTACAACTACTTGTTCTACTAACAAGGAGTTAACGTTAGTAGCTACTTGTAAGTAGTACAAGTAGTAATAAAAATCATTTTGTACTACTCCTTGTACAAGATTTTTGTACTTTACTAGTACAAAAATCTTGCAGTAGTATAACACAAACACTGTACTAGTACAATTATGATAGCTTGGACATCTTCTTTTCTAAATGACAGTATTAATTACTCTAGAACATAAAAGAACTCCAGGCTTCAATATAAACAATTAATAATGCTGCAGACAAACACAATAACGATATGGAATTTGATTTTATTGTGAAAAATACTGATCATTCACCTGCAGTTAATTTTCTGAATCACGAAGAGAATAATGAAGTGGTTCATTTTAATGAGAAAGATATTTCAATTAGACAAGAAGTGGAAAAAACACATAATAAGTGATGAAGAAAATTTTGAGTCACAGAGAAAAAATTATGAAAATTTTAAATTAATTTTTTTTTGATAATATTAATGATACAAGGAAACAACGATTCTCAGATATAGACAGAGGATGAAATGATCCACGAAATATATTAGCTTTTATATTAGAAGTTCAGAACAGAGAATTTTATCTTTTAGGAACACAACAAGCAAAAGTTTCACAGTTGTGTACCAGAAACTAGTTCACAGTTCAATACGAAAAGTGTATTTTGCTTGAAGATGTTCCAGTTTAAGCTATATCACTTCGAGAAAGTATGTGAAAATCATCCCTTTTGGGAAGACAGGGACATCAACGATGTGATTTCTAGGGGGAGTACGAATCTAATAAGTGTGAATGTAAAAAATCTGGAATAGTTTCTTTTGTTTTTAATACGGAAGGTATTTATATAAATTCTGTTGTTGTTGTTAATGACCCTTGACAACGCCAAGCCCGCCCGTCAGAGAGACTAGGCGAATGAAGTCAAAAAGGAAGCATCTTCAGGGTTTTTTTTTTTTTTTTTTTTTTTTTTTTTTTTTTTTTTTAAATAGAGCACTCTCATGCGAAGGTGGAAGTACGACTTTAAGCTCATAGATGGCACCACCACCTGAATCTTTGTAGATTTAGAGATTGAAACCAGTAAAGACCCAAAGCCTGGCTCCTTGTTTTCTTCGTCTTTATTGACTTTCTTTCTTTCTTCTTTCTTTAAAAATTATCTAGAAATACTAGTTTTAATTAAAAAATTTCTGTTTTCCTTAGATAAGAATAAAATATTTAAAAAAAAAATAACACAGAAGATAGTTTATATTTTATTTTAAGTAATTTTAATAATTTAATATTTTCAAAATCTTTTCGACATATATTACAAAATTTATACTATTAAATTTATCTTAAGATATCTACTGATCTAATACAAAAGAACTACTGATATTTAAATTTTTAAATCATCATGATTTTCATCATTTGGATCATCAAATTTTTAAATCATCATTTTAAGTCATTATGATATTATTCAAATTATTACTAGCAAAATATTTAATATTATTCGAAAATAGAATTCTATCGAATCAAGAGATAATGTTTCTGTAAAATAATCAGAATTTATTACATTCTTCAATATGAATAGGTGATTTTATAAACTTAAATTATGTAGAAGTAAAAATCTATAATTTATAAACTTAAATTATGTACATTATGTTAAAATATGTAAAATTGAAAAATAAATTAATTTTCTACGAAATAATCGTAATTTATTATTCTTCGCCAATATGAATTGAGAGTTTAACTTACTGATAAAAGTGATTCATAATTTATCACATTTGCCAAAATTAATGGAGATTAGGAATCACCAGATTAATTATGGCAGTATTTTGAATGTTATAGATTCGCTAAACATTAGTTCATTGAAAAAGTTTTTTTAAAATTATGTTTAATGAAAATTTTATATGAAAATTACATCATTAACTTGCATATTTAATTGCTTCTAACTCACAATATATTAAGTTTAATAAACAATAAGTATTTATTATCAATACTAAAATAATTATTGTACATTTATTAATAAAGCACTAAATTAAATATGCATTACTGATTATTCGTATACTATTTTTATTCGTCTATGTCCATAAATCTACTTGTTTTGATTTTTAAAGTCGATTGCCCAGAGCTTACATCGCTTTTCTTAAGATAATTACATTTTAATCCCGTAAAATCCAAACTGCACACCGAACATGTAAGAGGTTGTCAACACGCGAGCAGCATTTAATGGATCTCAAAGCTTCAACGTTGCATTTTTAATGTCTTGTCAGTAAATGGTGCTTAAATAAGACTCTCCTGGGGCACGAAGCATTTCTAACTATTTCACTCCTGTAGAAAATGAATCTTGACGTCTTCCTAAAGAAACAACAACTTTACTTCTTAGAAAATTACAAGAGCTTCTATCAGAATTTCTTAAGACGAAGTAAATAGAACTTTAGAACAAACAATTTTCATTCATCAAAGTAAATGTTATTTTACATTTATCGCTTTTTTCACTTCA
>JAPDSC010063033.1:0-39909 GCA_026290005.1 Latrodectus geometricus | reverse complement strand
AATAATAATTTAACTGTAGTAATTAAATTTTTTGGTTATATATTTCTAAAAAAATAAATTGTTTTTAATTTTTTTTTTTTTTTTTTTTTTTTTTGTGATTTGAATTCTTATTTTTCTAATTTCGAAAATGATCACGAATATTCTGGAATGTAGTGTTGATTTCATCAGCCGAAAACTTAGAAACATGCAATTTGTATAACACCCCTTAAACTATTGCCCCTAATCCTCTTCTCCCCTCAAACTTCCCAGTTAATGTAGGGGCTTAGACAACCACCCAACAACTCTCTACTCCCCCCACCTTCAGGATCAGCTGATTTCATCAAGGTCTGCTGAATCTTAGTCATACATTACACGAATCTCTCACACCCTCTGTGGACACTTTAAAAAACAAGAGTCAAATTCAACTGCAAATTGAAAAAGGAACAACCCAAATCAAGAAGAAAATAAGTTTTAAAAATGCATGGTTCATTCTAGATAATAAAGATAATTAATTGAAATTTTGGAATGTAAAATTATTTGCTTAGCACGCTAGGTTCTGGTTGTATCCTTCTGCAAATTTTTCTCTAGTGATGAAGCGATTTTCGTGACTATCTCTTCGCACGAATGCATTCATGTCTGATATCAATTTTATTTTGCTATTTGTTCTCATCTTATTAATAAAAATATCACTATATGAAGATATTTTTTAAAATATACTTTTAAAAATATAAATGATATCTATAAAAATTATGATTTTTTAATAGTTAAAAGATTTAAATTAAGAATATTAATGATAAACACATAAAGAAAATATGTTCAAATTGGAATAGAAAATTGCTTATAATTTGTAATATACACTAACGATGGTTATACGTTTAAAAAACTAAATATAAATATATAATATTTTTAAACAAAAAAAAAAGAATTGTTTAAAAGTTTATATAAAACAGCATAAATTGTTTTATAAATAAATATCATAGGTTTGTTTATTTTTTCATTATTTTATAAATTATTAAGCATCAAACGTGTCGGATATTTCCAAAACATCTTATTTTGTCTATAAAATTAAAAAAAACCTATAATTGATTAAATCAATTTATATAAATAAATTGATTTTTACTTTAAGCTTACTGATGGCAAGTGATTGCATTTATCGCAAAATTAAAATTAAGATGTTATATGGTATGTTTTGCTTATTCAGAATCTCAAATTATATGCTAATGTTAGAAATATAATGCTATTTGCAAATATATATATATATTTTATTTATCCAACAAATTGTATGATTATTGTCAAGTTGCCAATAAATATACGTCATAAAAAAATAAAAATTAAAAAATTAAGAATGAGTTGTTTATGCAAAACGTCACGTGCAGGCTGCTTAGATTCTTAGTTGCTTTCTTCAAACAATTGTTTTCACTGATACATTTGAGTTCAAATTTCATTATTTAGGATTAATTATTTAAAATTAAGCATTTATAAATAATTAATCCAAAATAATTAGAATTCTTGTAATACATTTAAATTTAAATTAAATGCAATATAAAATTTGGAAGAAAGGAAATGTTTCAATTTATAGTATATTTCTTTATATGAAAGCTTTTAAATGAATTTATTTTACTTTGCAATCATCATTACACTTACTTATTGACTATCTTTTCACACCCTGAAAGGATTTTTTTGTACACAATCATTCCTTAAAACTAGGTATACTCTATTCTTTACTTGTTCTCATTTTTCTACCAGATGGTAGTATTTTTTTATTATTTACTTGATACTATTTACAAACCAGATATTTATATTAATTTACAAATGATGGCAGAATTATAAGAATACAGTTTTCAGAAATACTAAACAAATGTACGGCGAAATATGCAATTTTGATTTAGTAAAAAAAAAAAAAAAAAAAAAAAGTTATTAGTTATTATTTGTTTTGAGCGCAATTTTGTACAGATATATACAAAATTTTAAGTATTTAATTTTTTTTTTGTCTATGCCTGGCTTATAGACACTAGAATAATCATAATACATCAAAAATATTCCAAGGTTGTCTCAGTAAATGGTAGCCAAATTTATAAGATTCATTTATTCACATATGGACATGGAAATCTTTATAATAATAATATAAAATGAAGCTAAAGTAAATTATAATAGTCTGTTGTATATGTGATCATTGCACATAAATTTCAAAGATTATGCTTCACATAAACGCTACGTTGTTGAAGTCATCTTGCGTCGAATCTTAGCAAATTCATAGAGACATGCAGGTGTCTTCTATAATATATTTAGAAATTTGCATTTAATTTATACTCGCTAACATATTCCACCAAAATTATTTCAAAGATTAATTTTAATTTACGTTCAATGAATCTGAAGTCTTTGATAGCGGATGCTAGTAAATTGTAATAGATTCATGTGATTAAAAATAAATAAATACCACGTAGTTTCAGTCATGATGTTATGAAATTATACTCTAAACTAATATTAAATAGTTACATGTTTATTTCAAATACTAGTATTATGCTTAGTGAATGTATACACATATGAATAACTCTGATTCATATTTTAATAAACAAAATTAATTAACGTAAAAAACATTCGAATTTATGTTTTCTCATCTATTTCAAGATTTATGAGTTGCCTAGATTCTCTACTAAATAGTATTTTAGGATTTAGAGTCTATTTTCTTTTGAGCGTGGATTTTCATTTATCAACAAAGTTTACTGTCAATACAGTTTATGCTCAATTTTATTAATTCTTCGGGAATAAAGTAAAAATTAGCACTTATAAGATCAAAATTTTATGAAATAGAAAAATATAAGTATATGATTATTTAATTTTTTAATCAAACTACTTTCTCCTTTTAAATTAGAAATTTTGTTTTTACTATGCACTTTATGTAAGAAGCTCGATCATAACAAAAGAAACTATTATCCTTTTCATTTTATTGACGAAAAACCTGGAAAAATAATTACTTAGTTTTTTTCTTTTTCAAAATTATATTTTTAAAAACACATTCCATTTTTTTCGTAGTAGGGAAGCATATTGCTGTTGTTTTTCTCAAAAAAATGTGTCTTAGTCATGTCAGACAATCAGCTGCTTGTTTTGCATACGGTCGTTGCACTACGCCATTTTCTTCTTATTTGATATCTAAAAGTTTTTTTTTTCATTCTCATTCATTTCATTTCTCAATAATTTCATAATCCTCTTATGATACCTTTTCCAAGAAAGAAATTTCGGACAGCAGGGCATTCGTTTGAGCAATTCATATTTACTCAAGTCGTCACATTAATGTTCTTAGCTATATGTTTTATAATTACGGTTTTTTTTAAAAAAATAATCTGCATGTTGAAATATTTCATACATCGTCTTTATTGCATCATCTTTTCAAGGATAGATTGATCAGTCCATTGGGGATACAAAACCAATTTTATATACATGCACATGTCCATGATCAGTTGTTACAAAAGTGCTCAGTGATATTTAACATAAAATCTGCTGATTAGGCTCTAATTCATGAGCTTTAAAATAGAAATTAAATTAGAAGAGACTATACATGAAAAAATCCTGAGATTTCATTGGTTAGGTGAGGTTATGATGGACATTTTTTGGAGCTCTATGTTAATATGCTTATAGCTCTCATTGAAGAGGATAACTGGAGAAGATTTTTTTTTTTTTACAAATAAGCACACTTGTCATAGGAAGACGTTTATAGTTTAGGCAACCATTCACACTTTATTCATACAAGGAAAGGACAAATACAGGAGAGAAAGAGAAAGTACATCCATGCCCGAACCAGGATTCGAACCCAGACCTTCTTATCCGCAGTCAGGCAAGCTGACTACAAGACAGGATAGGCGGCAACTTCATTGTGAGTGATACAGTTATTCAGTTACAACTTGAATGATTCATTTATAAAAACGACTCATTTAAGTTTCTCAGCCATAAAATAATTTAAAAACACAAATGGAATTATTTTCAGATAATACTGATTGCACGAAATTTTCTAAAATTCTGTCTTATTTTATATATTTTTAAGTGATTTAAGCTGTTTTTAATGATATATTTTTACATCACACACTTTTCACGATTTCTCATATTATACTTTTAACCCTACATTAACATTGCAGTGAATAGTGTTATAGTAATTGAATGACATAAAAAGAGAACAAACACGAGAAACTTCAAAGCACTCACTCCGAGAGATATGGACACACACACACAAATTTTACAAACGCGGCAATAAGTTTTTAAGCAGTGATAAAGATCGAATTCTAGACTGAAGATCAGAATCTGAAGAGCTGCTAAATGGAAAAGGAAAATAGGTGTCGTGATTTTGTTTACAAATTTTCCTAGTTTCCTCCTTTGTAACTTAGTGTGAGTAAAAAATAAAGAAAAATTCATAAATGCTCAAAAATCTTTAACCTAGCTTTCAAAAATTATGTCATTTATTACATAGAATCAAATAACGCTTAGTGTTTTAATTTTAAAAATGCATATTTTAGTTTTCAGAAGTATAAGTCTATGGAATGCGTGTGTTTTCTGGAACGATTTAATTAGCATCCATGGTACTGCGCATTTTATAGAGGATACTTATCTTTTTTAATTGTTATTTTATTATTAGTATTACATAAAATGAACCATTTGATGAATAATGATAATTTAATCAATTTATATTTCTGAAATACATAATATGCTTTTCTAAAGTATGGTAAGTTCAAAAAGAGAGCATTAAGAAATCAGTTATTTCAGCATCAAAATAATCTTTTGTTTAATCTTTAGTCGTTACCTATTTTTACATGTCACAACTCACAATTAAAGTCAAATACAAATATTAAAGTTTACGCGAAAGTAACAATATTTGTTAATATTTGAAGAGGATGGATTTAAAAAATTATAAATCTGCAACAGTCCACAGTAAAAAAAAGCAACATTTTAAAAAGATTTATAAAAAATTCGAATGAAAAATTCCAGTTTTTAAATATCAAATAAGATTCGACGCATTCAAAAGTTCTAAAATACATTCGTTATTCTTAAAAATACAAATATTCGAATGAAGAGTTTAAAATGAAAGAATCGGTGATTCATTTTTGGTAAAACAAGGAAAAATATCTGATTATCTCTGATGATGAGGCAGAGGTAGTTTTATTAGAATTCATGTCTGATTGCTCTTTATTTCGAAATAACACAGATGACTCATTTCTTTTTCCTCATATGATAACTTAATTCTCCATTACTTTTCTGAAAAGTGACACGAATTATCATTTACACTTTTTCGAATATTTTTTTTATTTAAGTATGGAAAATTTCTGCATTTGCTTATTTAATTGTGAAGGTGGGAAGAATTCTTACTGTGAAAATCGTGCTCATTATTCGCTATTGCCAATTGTTATTTAAATTTTTAAACTACCAATTGTTTCCTTGAAATCTTTCGTGGCAACTTTTTGTAAAATAGAGACATCAAATAATGAAAAACCAGCATTGTGTTTTAATAAGAAAGAGCACTTTTTGGGAACATTAATTTGTTGTTATGTCACCACAATCAAAGACGGGTAAGAATCGTTAAAAAGCTATGTAATATAAAAGATTATTTTCAGAAAAAGATATTGGAAAATAAAATGTGTTAATAGGAAAAAAGAAAATTTCTAGAAAAACATTCTTGCATCTAATTCCAAAAATAATTTCAGAACAAAGTAGAAATTTTGACAGTGCTCTTTTTGTTCTTAAATTTTATCCAATAACCTTAAAATTTAAAAAAAAAAAAAAAAAAAGAAAGAAAAGTTTTTTTAAAATTTTTTATTAACTTAAACATTTTATTGATAATTTATAATTTTAAAGATTTTGAAAACAGTTTTTATTTGTTGTTAATCTATATAATATTTAAAATATTTTGTTAACTGTTGATAACATCTCATATTAAAAACAGTCAGCCCCTAATTCCATCAGTGCAAATATTTGAACTCTGTCATTTGGTTCGAAGTGGATACTCGAGATACTCTTCGAATATTATAGAAAATACATGCTTACAAAACAATATAGCGAAACCTTAATTTATGTTGCCTGAGTAATTGTCTCTCAACATCCAAAACCACGTAATTTGGATCATTCTCAAAAGACAAGCCGACATCCGAGCAAGTATCATCCACTTTTCTCTATGCCAATAAATAAATACTGGATCTTTATGAATATTATACGAGCACAGTCCCATTCAAAATGAGGCTTTGACTGGTTCAAGGTTGATGAAATAATATCAGTTCCTCTATAAATCGGATTTCCACAGCCACCGACTACGAGTGCACTGTCAACAATTAAATGATCACATACTGTTCACAAACAGTGATGTTTGCTTTTGGTGCTCTGGTGAGGAACCATTTACAAAAAACTAAATTTTTTCTCCAACTTCTAAAAAAAATAGCTTTAGTTTTTCATATTGAAATTAATAGCTTATTTAGTACTAAATTTTCACATAAACCAATTAATATTTAAATTGAAGAGGAAAAAAACTAGTTATGTGACAAAATGAAAACCGCATTGCGTACAGAACACCAAACTGCCTGCTGAGTGAGTATTCTGACCTTCACTTCAACAGTCGGACGGCATTTTAATATCCACTGTGTAAATTGTCTTGCAGGACAAGTTCTCATATGGGTCATATTTACGTGTCACAGGGGAAGTAATCTGGAAAACTCCCAAACAACACCTACTTCAAGAGACATTTATACAGAAGAAAGGAATGCAGCATCCCTTTCCCGTAGCTCAACAGTGGCTGGGTTCGAACCTGAAACTTTATACACTGAAGATTGCTGTTCTACCGATAGATCAGAATGAACCATATACCCGCAGACTTAATATTCTTATACTGATGTGTTATAGAGAGAAGGACTTTATCAATAAATTGTGGTTCAAAATTAAGGATTGAATGTTAAATGGATCGTACATCTATAACCAATTAATGAAGAATAGGTCAATTCGATATCGATATCAACTCAATTCGATAGGAAAGCCAATAGCTATAGACCATCCAGTTGACTACAGTATATATATATATATATATATATATATATGAGTTTACTTTTTTAATATTTGATAGTATTTATGCATATATATTTTTAGTTGCTAAATTATTCAAAAAAAAATCATAGTATAAAAAATAATTACCATTTACAAAAGAAGTAAGCATTTATACATAAAACTGGTGTGCTATAAATACTTAATGTTGTCACACAAACACAATCAATAGAATAAAAAAATTCTTCAAAGAAACAATTTTCTGCTGCAAAAACGAATAAGAAATTCCAAACAAATTTTCTTTGTTGACTATGTATATATATATATATATATATACATGGAAAATGTGCCTATATTCATTAGCTGGTGTTTTGCATCGGAAAACGGTACATTTAACAGAAGAGAGTGACTAATATGTAAAAGTAAAATTTGAATTTTCATATCTGGGTTTTAACCACGATTTGATTGAACAACGGTACATAAAAGCAGAGAAATCATACATAAAGAATACATATAAATGAATGAAAATTTTGCCAATTCAATTATAAAATGTAATTAAAGCTGTTAGTTAAATAAATGTGAATTTTGTCTAAGTTTATTATTTATTAAGACTATCATATCTAGTTGTAAAATCAGTTGGGAGTTTAAAACATGGTGTGTGTCTTGAGCAAAAATAATTTTAAATAACCAGATTTAGAAACAAAACCTGAAGATAATAATCTTCGGTAACTCTTTTCCCATGGAGCATGCAAATTACAGTTAAGAATCAATTTACGGACCAGATCTAACTATGCGAATTTTAAATACCTATTCTTCGGTTGTTTAACTATTGCGGAAATTATAAACGGAAACAAATATTTAAAATCTACATTTTCCACAGTAGAAATAGTTTTGTTGGTTCCATGCGACTTCGTTCAATTGTTCCGCTTGCTGAAGATGTTAAAATTAACCTCAAACATTTCATTGATTTCCGAGTTTAAATACAGGATTTAAATCATTTTCGATTACAAGCTCGATTAACTTTTTTGAAGTATTCTATTTTAAATACAGGTAAGTGCAATAATTACAATTTAATGAGGTGTAAAATGAGGAGAAAAAGATACAAAGTTCTCAAGATGTCAAAATAAATTTTGTTACTAAAAATTAGGACTTTTTTTTTTGTTTTATCCGTACTGAAATTGACTAAATATTTTTGTTTTCAGATAATTATTCAAGATATCAGTCGGAACTTAATTCTTATTGTTAAATAGAACACAAGCCGTTTTCTTTTAAATTAGCAATTTTGTTTTTGTAATGATTTGATTTAAAGAAAAAAAAAAATCCAGTTTTTACTATGTCAAACGCCAATTTTAGAAGAATAAATTCCAGTTCATTTTTTCAAATAATTTTTAATGACATTTCTCATAATTTACAAAATATATTTTGATGAACAATTACTTTACACAAGCGAAAAATAATAATTAGTTTAGTAACTAACTACTTATAAGTTTCCACACAGTCTGGTAATTTTTTGTGTTAAAGCAATTTTTTTAAAAGTTTCCTTTTTTGTCGCTTTATATAGACATTATCCAAAACAGTGTCTTACTTCTTGGCCTAAACATAAGTTTATTTATGAGCTATTTTGATTTTAAACGATTTTCTTTTACTTCAATAAAAAATTCTCAAAACTATTATTCATTAGATAAGGAAATATATATTTGCATTTTGGTTTTAAATAATAAATTTTAATTCCACGATTTTAATGATCTTAATTTCTTTTGTGTACATGTCACATTAATTATCTTTCACATACTTAGATGTATACTTATCTCCAAGCAATTTCTGATATTTATAAAATCTTTATTAATTTAATTTTGAAACTAAGATACATTTAGAATTTTAAGAACATTGAAAATTTTAAGGTATAATTTAGAAAGGTATACAAAACAATTACCCTGTCTGTGGGGACACATGGTTTTTTAGACTTGGACCCTGACATTAAAAGACTAGGTACAAGTTAAGAATATTTGAACGTAAAATATTGAGAAAGATATATGGATCAATTCAAATAAATAATCTCTATGAAGAATAAGAACTGATAACAAAATAGAAGAATTCATAAAAGTTAAAGACAGTGAAATTTGTTAAAAAAAACGTTTATCTTGGATCGTCCACAACCAGAGACAAACGTGCGGCAAAGTTCTTATACTGGAAGTAAATGCGAAACAGACCAAGAGGAAGATCAAAAAGAAGGCTGGTTGATCTAAAATGTTTGAAGGTAATCAACTGGATGAGGATGGCAGGAAAAAAGAGCAGCAGGGAAAGGTATGGTGTAGCACATAAGGCCCATCCCAGTATGTAAAGTTTATGAAGAATTTAGGAAGGTAAACTTTGAATTCTAAAAGAGCTTTAAAGTGAATTTCATTTAATAACAAAAATTTAAATTTACTTGATACAATATATCTACAATGCATGAGTTATTCATTTTACTTTAAATTTCATAAATTTATAGTGCTTTTAAATAAAGCACGAAAATAAGTAAAATATAATTTAAAAGCAGTTGATAGCATGATTCAATCACTGTATCATTATCTTTAATTCGTTCACTTCCAATTAAACCAATTATATGTATTATATATATGCACGATTTATTACTAAGTACTCTCAAATAATTCAACACACACAAGAGAAAAAAATTTATCCTTTTAGTAACTTTTCTCTATCACTTTCCAAGCCACCATTAAGGTTTCCAATCAATCATTTCAGAATAAAAAAAAAATCTGCATGCATGTTAATTTTTCCTCCAGCATATTCTTTTGTTTCTAAACTGACCTCTATCAGAAACAAGGTTAGGGAGAAACCAATTGATAAGCTGTGATGCAGCACGTCGTCTCCAAACCACACTGGAACACTCAAAGAGATCGTGATGAGCATTGCATTTTACCATCGTCACGGACATAAGCGAAACTAGTTTCGAACATATTGCCATTTCACAGCCCAGAGGCAGACAACAGGTTATGCAAATCATGCACTGCGGCGCAAGAATATAGTGCCTTTAGAAGAATGTTAGTAGGACTTTTCTTTAGTTATATCGTTTGGACATCATGACGTCGTCTTGAATACGAAACTAGATGCAACTAATTTCCCTAAAGAAATAGCATCAGGTGGCCTCGCGATAGGTGGCTTTTTTATTAGCTCATTTTCATATTCTGTCGGAATAAGGCGTAGCCCCAATAAGGAATATTTATATTTTAAACATTAAAAATACATGATCTTGTCTTACTAATTATCTTAACGAAAAAATTACATTAATATTTATAAATAATTAGTAGTAGTGTCCCTGTAAATTTTCAGAATTCCTTTTTGCAAACTTCAGATTTATTTATTTATATTTTCTAAAAATTTAACAAAAGTGTCGTTCTGAAGAGACACAATTTTGTATTTTATTTTGGTAAGTTTTCATATTAAGAGTCAGAGCCGTTTAATTATTATGTACGATAGTTGGTAAATTTCATTTTAATTATTTACATTAATAATTAGAGAAAAATGAAATTTTAAAGCAATAAATTTTCATTTTATTTCCCTTATTTTACCAGGACTTGGAATGCATCAACAACGGCAGCAAAGTTGACATTTACTTAAAGTTGCACAGTCAACAAATTGGTTTGAATAGGAAATTTTGAACGCAGAAATTAAGATGTGAAAACATAACTACTTTTTATTTTATCAAGAATAACATAATTTTACATTTCTTACCTATAAATATATGTTACTATACAAGAAAATTTCGATTAATTGTTTTTGGTTTCTCCACAATAATTAATTTCCCAATATAGTCGAAATTTTTCTTCTGCATGTTAGTCTTCCTTGATGGATTGGTTTGTAAATAAAATTATTATAAATATTTGTTTGAGTTTTTAAAAATAAACGCAAAATTTCGTAGTTATTCGTATTTATAATTGAATTAAAATTCACATGTTAAGTAATAAGCACCCTTAATGTGTTTTCTCAAAATTATTTTTTTAAATTTTTTTGAGTTTATAAACGAAACTAACTTAATACCATGCATTATTAAAATATTTGTCATGTAAAATAAGTTATTTATTTCAATATTATTGTTTATAATTTACAGAATATAATTATGAAATAACAGAGGAGACAATAATTTATTTAATAATTTATATTTTTATTCACAATAAAAAATGCCCACACTCATAATTGTGCTAGTAGTACACAACTTGTACTGTAGTAATTCAAAATTATTAGCAAACGGGGCAGATATAACATGTTTATTTTCAGGTTAAACACTTCTGCAAGTACAGGAATGTTACACACATTTTTATTTAAAATGCTATGCCACATGAAAGGAACATGGACACATGAATTGGTCCCTTGAATCAAAGGCACTTTATATTTATTTGCACCACAAGTATTAAGGCATTGATCATCTTAATATCACGATATAACACATATATTTATTATATAAATATAATATAAACACAAAAAAGAATTTCTTTCATTTGTTATTAAATTGTAGGCAAACAAAGCTGATATTATAAGATAAGCTCCTTCAATAGAAATTTTGGTCATTTGATTTTTATTCGATTCGGAGTTCTCAGTTAAAAAAAACTATAAATTAGTAGTTAAAAATTATTCATTCCAAATTTAAAACGTTGTTTTACATATGATAAATATAAAAAATTCTAGAGGAAACAATGTATTTATTATATTTACATACTATATAACTAAATTCAATATTTGTTTGAAAAATGAATAAAAAAATCTTCAAATAGAAGTGGAAATTTTTTTCCATTCACATGTTTTAATTATGAGATGAAAGATCTTTTGCATCTTCAAAAGTGACAAATAAATATTCTCTCACTATAAATAAAAATATATGGGGCAGTGGATACATATAATAACAGACTTCAAGAAAATTCCATTTTTTTGAAGAGGCAAAAAACTAGCAGGAGCTTATCTTTTTTACATATATAATTTTATTAAAAAATATTTTAAGAAATAAAAAAATTTGCACATACATAGAATAAAATATCTAGCTTTCCATAGGAAAACGTAATAGAAATTCTCTTAAAATACTATTCATAACTAATATAATTTTATGCAATGAATAACCAAAATTAATTTAATATTAAAAATCATAAAAAAACAGGTAACAGAAAGTTAACATATTGCTCAAAAAAACTAGTGCCCTTTTAATAATATGTAACATTTGCAGGATAATTTGCATCAAATAAACAACTACAAACACAAGAAAAGAAATTAAATAACATAAATTATCACTGGTAGCGAATTCCCTTTCAAGGATTGTGCAATAATGATTTTCAACATCATGAGGAGAAATTATAAATGCAGACAAAATCCTTTTATCCAATGAACAAAAAGTTACGATCACAAATAAAGAAAAAAAAACATCAAAGTTTAAATATATGCATTAAAATCTTTTTAATAGATACCTAAAGTATAGTTAAAATAAATAAATATTTAAATACATGATAACATGAAAGCATTTTCCAACTGAAACACTTCAAGTCCAGTGAAATCAATATTCGCATTTGCCAGGACACTGATATCTCAACTCAGGAATTTGACTACACAAATAAAAATGATTTTTTTAATAATTATGTATTCAGATGATTATATCGATTTGCTTATTGATTAAGCATCATCAATCTTATAAACATACAACGGCTCACAAATACACATCCACAAGAATAAAAATATTTATATAATGACCTACTTTTTACAATGCAAATCAAATAAATATATATAAAGTGACTACCGCATACTTGCCCAGGTAAACACTGCAACAAAAGGGGTAAGCTTCAAACATATTTTTTATAATACAAGGAAGGCTAAATTGGTAGATAATTTAAATGTATCATAAAAATAAGTTGTACCTTGTAGTGAATAAAATAATAAAAAAAAAACTAGTTTCCACCTTCATCCATATTTAATTAGCATGATAATATATATACTTTTTTTTATTTTATAATATTTATGAAATTACCCTAAAAGAGATTTCGATGAATTGATACATCAATTTTATGTCCAGACGAAAGTTGATTATTTTTTTATCAATTAAATAATGAATAAAATTAACGCCTCTGGCGTTTGTCCAAAATCTTCTGATTGGGGAAAATATAAATAATTTCTCAATCTGCATGTGAAGTAATAAAATGACAAGAATGAATTAATGAGATCATCGACTCACAGCAGAATTATTAATGACTTTTCAAAATTTATATCAAGAGATTGTGCTTTGGCAGCGCTTTCGGAAGAGTTGGCATGTTAGATCCAAATGTATTAATTTAAATTTAGCATCAGAACTAAGTTAAAGCCTACATTTGCATCAAGTAAGCAAACGGTAATTAAATTAAAAATTAATTCAATATGTTATCTCAATATTCGTTTGAAATTTACTTTTTCATCCTCTATGTATTGTATATTAGACTATTAGATTACTTGCTTAGATATTTTCTAAAACTTTTTAACTTATAATAAAGTATTGGAATTTTTTTTTTATTAATGTGATTCGTTGATGTTTCATTTAACCGAATTCTCTTTTAGGTAAGAATGGAAAAATTATTGCTTCGGAAAGGCATCGAATACGGAAAATCGAAGAAAATTGTTGAAGCCACTATCGTTAGGAGTAGAAGGAGTTAACGGAGCTGTGGGAAACAAATCCAGTACAGGACCGTTTTGACAATTGAAGTTATCGACGTTAACATCAGCCAAGGACATCAATTTGTCGTTGAAAAGGTTAACAGAGTCAAATATTTCCGGACTGAGCTCATGCGGAGTTTCCAACACTTTCTGATAGAGGTTGTAGTCTTGCGAGACGAATACGTTGCTGAAGATTGGCGAGAGAGGTCCCAAGTTGTACATGTCATCAAAACTCTTGAGACCAGTAGGTGAGCCCCCGTGGCTGGATGGTGGTGACAGATCTCCAGATGACCCGAGACTACTAAGAGCTTTTGGCCTGGTCACTGCAGGGATTGGCGCGGCATTGCAGGTGAGATGTGTCAGCATATTCTTCTTGGTCTGTTCGCTGTTGTGGATGAAGTGGCACCTAGGACCATAAGGACACAATCCTGTACTGTGGAAGGTACGACAGAGTTCTGTTTTGTACTTGGGATGTCTGGCCATGCTTCGCAACTCTTTCTCTCCGTGAGCGAACTGGCATTTGTCTCCATACTTGCAGGTGCCATTTTCTTCGAACGGCCTGCACAACTCCGTCTTGTACCTGCTGGAATTGGTGGTCTGGACAATCTTCCTGTCAGACGCAGGTTCGCTGATGCTCCTCTCCAGTTTGGCATTGATGAGTTTTGCAGTCGGCTCCTGCTGGTTGTTGCAATGTTGTTTGGACAATGGCGGACTGCAGGAGTTTCTTCTATGATGATTGGCATTCTGTTGGTTGATGTTGTTGTTATTATTGTTGTTGTTCACTTGTGATTTCCTGCCCTGCAGGATATTTCCTTTGTGCGTTGAGGACTAGAAAAAAAAAGAAAAAAGCATAAGTACTCAAAATGATAAAATTCCTTACATACTGTATTAACGAATTTCAATGCAAATATTTGAAAACATAATATTTTTGTGGTTAATTACTTAATACTGTCTTTAAATCCATGGAAATTTGGGGATCATGAAGAAAATCATGATATATATATACAACAGTAGATGATTTATATATACCTTATATTATCCACGACTAAAATTTACTAATGATTAGTAATATACATTTAAATGCATAGTAATGTGCTTGGCCATGTTAGAAAAAGGAAAAGTTATTTAAAAGATTCGTGTTAAATATAACAAGAACACAAAGAAAGTAAATATGCATTAATAAATAATATTCAACTGGCCAAATTAACGACGTATTTTTTAAAAAAATTTAAAATTAAATAAATTTAAATACAATTATTTTTCAATTATTAATCATTAAGGGCATTTTTAATAAGAAATGTGAATGCTAACTTTTGAAGAAGTTACTTTAGATTTACATTTAAATTGCAGAAGGAATTCCATCTTATCAACTTATACAACATCCTTATTAGGAAAATCTGCACTCCCGAAAGATGAGTGATGCAAAGCGTCATAAAGTGTCAATCGTCATATATTTTTTTAAGACAAGATGAGAATGACCTTGGTGATAAGGAAGCTCGAGAAACACATTTATGATGTTTTTCCAGATAACGTATCCATATCTTGGAAAGAATTTTACAGGAGTTACCACTTAGCAACTCTCAGTCTCCTAACGGTTTCTCATCGTAAATAAGATTAATTTTTAATATACTAAGCCAAATTAATAACCAAATAAAGTCAGCAAATGGGAAAAATATATTTGAATATTAATTTAAAAATAAAGGACAATTATAAATAAAAATACCTAATTTCTAAATACATTATACATTAAATCTTTGTCCTATATATTCAATAGTAAAATAATATTTATAGTTAATTACAAAAGGTGAGTTTTGAATAATTTTAAACACATCAACTGCAAATATAATTACTGAAATGTCCTTATTACAGAATTTGCAGATTCAAACATGAAGCCATCTGTATTTTCTTCAACTTCGCAAGACTTAAAATATTTTTAATAAGCTTAAAAATAATTTGACAGAATATTTAACAAAATTTTTCGTTCACAAATAGATGATAGATATTAAAATTTTCTGACGATGAAAAAATTCATTTACATTTTTGAAGATATTAAATTAAAACTGAATTTAAAATCTGTTCAACTTTTCTTTGGTAAGTAAATAAAAAAAAAAAGTATCAGAATGAAATAAATCATTCACTCAGAATTTTCACCCATTTTATATTTCATTTTAAGTTATTTGATACATTTAATGTAACTGTTTTCAAAGTTGTTTTTAATATTTATTCTTTACACAGAATCTTTCAATTTTATTTCAATTTGTTATGAATATGAAAGGTTATAAATTTCTCCTATATGATTTATAGGATGAGAATTCGCTGGACTCAGAAAAAAAATATATCATTCAGATTCGTTCTACCTTTAGTCTCAAGTAAATAAATATATATTCTCTCGCTCTAGACATAATTACGCGAGCAGAAATTTTATTCACATTCCAAACTGAAAACTTCCAGAACAAATATCTTATAACTGCGCAGTGCATAACGATACGACTTCAACATATTTTACGCAAGGGATGATTCACAGTATTTATTCTAGCTGTGGAATGCTCGCCCAGTCCTATTGATCGCATTTCTCCTTTTTTTAATACTTTTCTGCTTCCACACCACCCCTAGCTGTTTCGGTTTAATAATGTCTTCCTACCTTGCGCAAACATCCGCGACAGGTGTTGGCGGAAAAAGTCAAGGCTAACCGTGCGCATAAATATCAGAAACGCCGTTTTAACGGCGACCCTCCTGAGTCACGCAAACGGTTACACGGTTTTTTTATGGTCACAGTTAGGGGTGGCTATTTTTTTTACATCAAGCAACGATAGAGGGTTAAATGATTTTTTGCCGACAATTATCGCATATTCCGCGAGATAAATAGATAGTACCTGATATGATTGTGAGCAATTAGGAAGAGTAACTGAAATGAAGACCAATATAATTCTTATTCTATGCAAATTGAGCCATCTTAAAATCACACGAATTCAGTTGTTATTATTAAGTCTTGTGGCTCTTCGAAATTTCAACCTTTCTTCATAAAACATTTTCGAAGTTCTAGAAACTGGATACAATCTCACAAATATCACTATATATATATATATATATAACTAACATATCATGTTCGCTGCTACTACTAAACATCTGGATACAAGATTTACTAAATCTTAGAAGCGTATTGAAAAATTAAATTCAAAAGGAAATGAACTACACAGTATTTTTGTGGCAAAAATAGTATTTCACAAGATTGATAGTTTGTTATTCAGAAATAAGTTAACATTAATGTACACGACAAAAACTACGACGATATAATTATATAATGTATAAGAAAAATGAAATATTTAACATGAAAGTAACTGTCAGGTGTCTCGCAACCAAGAAAATAATCTTCATTTCTAAAAATGTGCATGAAGTTAAGATTTTTTGCAAGTATTGATATGTCACACTAAGGCAAACTGATCTTTTTAATATAGTAAATGAATAGAAATTTAGTATTTTTAAGTACGAGAGGTCCAATAAATCATCATAAAACTACAGACCGATATTAACCAAAATATTTTTTTATCCACTGTGGTATGTATAAATATATACTATAAGAATATTATATGCCACTCACTCTAAAATAATTTGAATTTCACAAATTAAAGCATAAAAAATTTTCGTAAAAGTGCTATTTAAAAAGAAAATCTTTTTTTAGAAAAATAGGGTGGCGAAGTAAATTTTGGTACTTACATACTATGAGAACTACCTTGGCGATTTTTTGCTATAACAATTTTCATTGGCGAAACTAAAACGATTTAAATACTATTTACATAATACTTTTTATTTTAACGCCCTCTATAAGTTATGATAGCGCCTAGCCTTTTTTAGGTAGTGGCCATATTATTTTTTCCCAGTCACCAGTTTTGGCGATATATCTAGGTAATCGTCATAGTATTTATGTACCTAAATTTTTCATCCTTAAATTTAAACGAGTGAATATTAATCACTTTACAGTTGCCAAACAGATTAAAATGCCGATTTAACAGCAAAATTGTTGAAAAAAATTCTATTATTTTGTTCAACCAAATTAAACGAAGTTAAATAACCTCTGCTTAAAATAAATCAAATTGAAATTTGGCAACAATAACTGGGTGGCAGCAGTTTTGATTTATCGTCAACAGACAAGAAAAAGTCCATCGAGAACTAATAAATAGAAGACATTTTGAGTTGCAGCTGCTTGAGACATACGTTTTCCCTGGAAACAACTGTTGTAAAATAATCAGTTGCAACGGCTACAGTGTTTTTATTTCTCCTCTTGAGAGACTGCCAGGAAAGTAATTCATGAACTCGTGTTTTGTTCTCTGTAAAATGTGATCCTTGATTTAAGAAGACGTTCCTCGTAAACAAATTGTCGAGTATTCAAATTCGTGACAGTCATTAATTGATAGCGCAGCCAGAACATATTCGTGCGCTCAAGTGAAGGGGAAATCAACAGAGACATTTGTCACTGATGCTCAGAGTTTTTGAAAAACAATAAAGGAGTAAGTAAATGAAACACAATATTGCTGTTAAAAATTTACAATAATTTAACAATAACCAGAGACTTAAGCTTAACAACTTACACATTTACAAAAGTTGTTATTAATGTATAGACATTTTTTATTGGATATTCCTATGAAATCTTACTGAAGTACAATGAATGCTATACGATGAAATGAAAAAAAAAAAAAAATATTTGACGAAAAATAAAGCTATCTTAATAAAGCTAAATTTTTTCCATAAATTATTTCTTATTTTTAATGAAAATGATAATAAAATAAATATTTTAATGATAATAAAAAAAATTATTTTCTCTTTTTCACTAAAATGACATTTCGGTGGTTAATATTCGGATCTTCAGTTCGTTGGTTCAAATCCCATTACGAACGTGGATGCTTCAAGTAATCGGAATCTGTTTTAAGCCGTAAGTCCAATCTAATTTGCTTTTGTGTGCCAAAAAATGACCATTGAGTGAAATACATATACCGACTAAACTATATTTTTATTACATTTATGCATACATAATATTATTTTGTATCCATAATAGTGCAATAATATAAAAATGTATTACATGTAAAAACTTTTAATTACATCATGCCCACAAATTTCATATATTTAAGTACTACTTAAAATTTAAACACACGCATAGGAAAAAAAAAGTATCCATATAATATTTGCTCAACTAAATTCTTTTAAGATTCCTTTTTGAAACATATTTATTTTGGAACATTAAATAATATGCCATATTAAAGAAATAAAAAAAATAAGGTACTTTTTATAGATATTTTTATCTAATTCTAAAATAAATGCATAAATTAAATGTAGCATATGTAATACCGCACATGAATGAAGTACCAAAATTAAACACAGCTCTTGGTATGCTAGAGTAAATAAGAAATCGGCACCGCCCGTGCACACTCAAAGGTCAAGGGCGTGGTGATGCCACAATAATATAACAGTTCATTACACTTCCAGAATTGCGACAATAAAAAGTTATCACACCGCCTTCACGCTTAATTTACTGCACAAGGGAATAAATACATCTGACACTTCGTTAATTTTTGAGGACAAATTAATTTAACAGTGCAACAAAAATTTAACATCCACAATTTTGACATCGTAATCTTCATTATATCGTGTTGTAATGCTGCGCTTTGATCCGTAAAAACTACGATTCTATCTTTATTTTAGGAAATAGGGTTAGTAAAACGTATTATTTTTAAACTTAAAATGTGTTTCATTACGGCAAATTGAAACGAAAACGTAAACATACATTTGCTTCAACGGGGGAAAAAAAAAGAAAAAAAGTTCTTTTTTATAGAAGGATTTTTTTTCCTTTTTATGAAAATAATGCAAGAACAGTCTAAATCATATAAATTAATTAAGATCAATTTCAAAACAGTCAAGTAGAATGATTTTAAATAATGGATACTGATTAGAAACACTTTTAAATTAAATAAGTTTTGATAATAAATCAGGAAAATCAGTAGGGGAAAAACATTTTCTGTGTCAATCATTTTTTAATTTAAATATACATATATAATAGGCAGTCTAATAAAAAGTTACAAAAAAGAAAATGAAAAAAATTAAAGTATTACCTTTTAAAAATCACAATATTGATTTGACGATATTTAAACAGTATTACTATAGTTATTGGAAAAATAAAAGCAATATGTATATATGTTTTACGATTTTTTTCTATCTACTATAAATTTTTTTAAAATAAAAATACAATAAAAAAAATTTAACTAATATTAACATTAAAATATAAAATTTAGTGAATTTAGAAAAAATGAATTCCTTTTACATAAATGCAGTACCACACACGTAAACAAACTAATATTTAAAATCAGAATACCAAGCAAATGTGTCATGAAATTTTTTAAGCATTAAATAAATAAAAATAAGAGCTCATAATATTTGCGAAAATCTTAAATTGTCGAAAAAAAGTGGAAATATTCATCATTAAAAGAAATGACACGTTGAGTCGACGAATTTCATAACGAGTGGAAATATAAGAAAACTTTTTTTTTTCCTCTTATAACTTGCTGACAAATCTTTATGTAAGAAGATAAATCAAATATACATTACAAGAAAGCAAAAAGTTCGATTTTAACAAAAAAAAAGCATCTGGCATAATCAAACAAATCAACTTAAATACTTTTACTCCGTTCGACGATATATAAATAAGCTGACGGATGAGCAGTTAAGATTTCCAATGCTTATTTCGTCTAACATATGAAGAAAGTATCAAAAATACATTCTAATTTGAATATTTTTATAGATGTAATCCACCTGCCAAGCCTGTATTCGATAAATTGCAGAAACGTGAGAGTATTCCTTCCTAACCCCTATTCCCCTACAACGATAAACACGAACAGACCACTGACGTATCAGAGGGCGTAGTTAAGATTTCTATTTCTTTTTCTTTCTTGGCGCGGTTTGAATATTAAAACGAATCAACATTCTCGTATCTCGTTACTTGTTTGGAAGGAAGAAAAAACTGTATTTTTAATTTTCGATATTATATCTAGAGTGTAGAAAGATGAAGTTATAAAAATGAACATTCATTATTGTAGCAGTGGAATTTGAATTTACGGAATAATTATACATAAAAAAATCGCCTGAATAATTTATTCATATTTTTGTTTCGATCAAATTGATAAATAGAACTTCTATTAAGTGATAAAATCAATATTTTTATTTAAAGCCACAGAAAGTAGTACTTAATGAATATTTGCGACTGTTTTTCAAACCGGACAGTTGAAGTCTAATAAATCATACCTGTGTACAATGAGGATGATATATTTATGAGTAATTTTGCATTTGAGTTAATTTAATTTTAGCAATACACTTCGACTGATAAAAACGAAGATCCCATGTATTCCTAACCACGCTAGGAGATACAAATTTGAATTAGTTGGAGTCCTACATTACCATATGTATATTCCAAACGCAATTTAAAATGAGGTTATACTTAATGGTATTAATTTAACATTTAATTAGCAATTATTTTATTTCTATTTTCTTAGTATTTATTTTGTATCTTAAATAAATATGTAGTCTAATTAAATGACATTGTAGAATTTGACTTCGCACATTAATCATAATATTTAAAAAAAAATCATACAATCATCTTTTCCAAATATAAATATTCAACAACTTTGATCTTTAAAAAATTAACATTTTAGTAAAAAACTTATTCATCTTTTGATCAATAAACTTCTTGAGTTAAGAGAATTGAATGTAACAAAATAGCACAATGCAAAACAGATTTAAATGGTTAATTTAAAATTATAAGCAATCAACATTTACACTGTTAATTAACATCATAAAAGTAACTAAATGAGGTATTTCCCCCTTCAATAGATACAAAATTAACAAAAAACGTTATTTTTTTTCTGAAGTTAATACCATTTTGAAACGCTCCAATTTACTTCTAACAAAAGATTATTTCTTTTTTTCTTCTTACAAACAGAACAAAAGCCAGAAAATCCACCCTTCAATACGAAAATAGAACAACTTCTAATAAGCATTAAGCATATAATTCTATTCACTAAATTTATATAAAAAAAAGTTGGCAATGGCACGTTTCTGGTAATGTATTTATCGCCAGTTCGGTTGAGCGCTCGGCTAATCAAGTGCAAAAATAGGTGCAACCGATAGCGAGTTAAGTGACTTAAGGAGTCACAACATTAACCTGACCTAATATTTTCTGTGTGTGCAGTATATAGTTCTTTATTCAATTTTTATCGATGTGCTTAACAAGGATGGCGTAAGACACCAGAGACCCATTGTTACAGCGACAATTTACCGCTTTAGCGAATTTATTTTCTTTTGGCGGTTATTTCGAGCTTTTGCGTTCTTTCGATTGCTATTTGAAACCGGATTTGTGGATCTTGAATGCATGAATGTCAAACGCCGAATTCTTTTTACAGCTTGTCATCCTTTATGTTTTTGCTGCCAAGCTAAAATGTTGTTTAAATCTCCGATAACTTACTTTTGAAGATATTTTATTATGCAATAGTTGTTCCTAAATCGCAGGCACTGAAAGAACTTGTTAAGAATTGAAAAGAACATGTTAAGAATTAAATTGGTAGCAATCAAAACTTTTCCTTAAATTATAAATAATATGAAAAATCTCAAATTAAAATGCAGTACAAACTTTCCAAATAATTACTTTAAAACATAAAAATTAATAATAATTTGTGAAGTTGTAAGTCAAAATAAAAGTTTTCATTAAGCCATACCTACATGTTCAATTCTTTTCTTGCCCAATCCATTAACATAAAATACATGCAAATAACATACATGCATTTTATGTTAGCATAATTCCCATTTTAATTAGATAAAAATCCCCTTGAAACATTCTTTAACATTTCGCTTCCTTGTGTGTTTAACATTCATCCGGGCATTCAGCTGAATCCACTTTCTAAAATTAAATTTTACATTTAACTTTTTACAAGTTATTTCCTTTGTATAGAATCTCTACAAGGATAAATGTCCAAATGAAATTACAGTTTAACCTTCTGTATATCCACACAATTTAATTTTTTAAATTTAACTTTAAAGATATTATTTTCAATTTAAATATAATTATGTGATAAAAAATACAAATGTTCAAGTTCTACTATCATGATTAACCACTTTTTACTAGAAAGAAGTATATGTAGTATGATAAATGTGTGATAACCAAGGTTGCAAAGTACGAAAAATAGACAGCAATAACTTTTAAAAGAAACAAGAAAGGATTTACATCTGTTTCCTAAAGAATTTGAACTTGATGGACCGATTGAAAGATATTAGAAGCTTAAAGTCATTTTCAGGGCCTACATAACTAAACATACGATTCCCGCCCTAACTATACCAACTCTCAAAACTTACAAAGATAAAACTCAACGATCTTCCACAATTCTCTTTAATAGACGACGTAAACAATATATCGTTCAATGCTTCTTTTAATCACTGAAAAAAGTTATATATTTAGAGACATAGGGGGTAGTAGAACACTTTCGTTAAGTGAAAGTTCTATTTTGACTTGGCTGTTCTTTATTAGTGACTGCCCGCCAAACGATTTTTTTCCCTCTTACACTTAATTTCTCTCTATTTTAAGTAGAAGTTCCTTCTTCTAGATCATGTGCAAACAGCATTGAATGGTCAATTTCTCATCGGTACACTCGTTCAATTGTAAGATGCCGAGTTAACAGAAAGGGGCAATATTTTCAAATTCACTCTAAACATTTATAATTTAATCTTATAAATTATGAATAACGTCGTTAAATCGATGGTACATAGCAAAGTTCAGTCCATACGTTTCCATCACAAAACATTAGACGCTTATTATTTGATTAATCTCTAAAGCATTTAAAATTACACTTAAATATATAATAAAAAAATATGTGGGTGAACTTCAAAAAAATGAATCCTTCCGGTTTGTTTAGTTTCATCACGTTTTCAATACATTTTCCAGAAAAATCTACAGCAAATTATATTTTTCGTTTTCAGTTCCCTCCAGCATTCCATTCCAAATCCTATTGACAAATACAGTATTCAAAACGACAATAACTCCCCTCTCAACTACCCCAGTCCCACAACCATTCCCCCTCAACAACAACATTGAAGGTCAATTTTGAACACAAATTTTTAGAAAGGTAAAACTTGCAAGTCCGGTCCTATGGATTTGCCAGATCGCGAACATAATTGGTGTTACTCCCTCATATTCATCTTATTTCTTTTTATTTATCGCTGTTATGGTTGTTTTAATTTTGGCCTTATTTTTTGTGAGAAGGTAAATTTACCTCATTTACTCCAGTAAAATATCAAATAATAAATAGATTAATGGACAAAAAACAATGTTTTTATTTTGCATAGCATTTTGAATTAATTTTTGCGATGATTTTAATAATTAAATTTCCATTTAAGCGCAATTAATCATTTCAGTACAACGTTAATAAAAAATTAATATTATTGAATTCTAGCTTAAATAATGAAAGTGTCGGCTTTTTGACAATATCTTTGAATATTTTGTTGTATTTAACCGTTAATGTTGACTCTTACATATTAAAAGATATATAATGTAGGTCTGAAATGCCAATGACTTATATTTAGCACAAGACGTAACTGTATCGAAGGATGGCGATTTTCTGTAAAAAATAATAAGCTAGTGCTAAAAGAAATATAAGACGCAGGAAAGAATATAAATCGATATAATTTACTCTATTCAATCATCGATAACTTTAAATTAAAATACAGTAAAAAATTAACTGAGCTCCAATTAGAACTTGTTCATTTTTATCATTTTTCAATAAATTTTCTATAATGTAGCATATTAAATAAATTAGATAATGCTCACAAAAATGTTTATGCTCTAATAAGAATTTTTCAATCTGTTTTTCGTGAAAATTGGCTTTAAAAATTTTATACTCCTTTTCGATTATAAAAAATTGATACAATGAAATTCTACCGTAATTCTAGCTCTTATGTTATCATCGAAACACATATATATTGTTTACATAGTACATAATATTACTTTATACCCAATAAAAATATTTCGCATACACAGAAAAAAATGCATCAACAAGAAAAAACTAATATCACTGTACATATAGATATATTTTTTACTTTTATAAGAAAATAATGAAATGTGTTGGCTACATTGATACAGAATTTATAATATGAGCACGAAATTCAGGATATATATTCGATATACGATAACGTCAAAACTTCCATTGAAAAAATCATTAACTGAAATTTAAAAAACCGTCACAAACAGAAATATTTTAAGAAATCTTTTTTCTAATTTTATACTGCGCAGCATGTTTAAGATCTCCATAAATTGATGCTGATATTGTGAAAGCATGAATTGAATGTCATGTAATATGAATATATTACAGCAAATAGCAATATATATTTGCTATATCGGGCAAATTACACTTGGCAAAAGTTACTAATCGCGAAATTAAAAAAATTAACATTTTAAGAAGGAAAGTAGAAATTGTTTATCCTTTTAGAAATAATATTACAATGATTTTCCCGACAAATAGCCTTTAAATCAACTATTTCAAATGATTTATTACAACCGAGAAATCTCTAGCAAAACAAGGTTAGAAGCTTATTGAAATATTTCTGCGGAAGTGAAAGGACGATTCTTGAGTAAAAAATGCCAGTTTCGTCGTTGCAGACTAACCTGTTGTGTTGCTCTCCTCAACCTTCCTATTTCCCACTAACCTATGTTTTTATTCGATCGCCAAACCAGTTCTACGACGCGGCTTCATTTTCTCTTTCATTACTTTGCCACTGAGCTGAAACCGACAGGAAAAGTCCTCTCACTTTCCGACACCATAACACACAAAAATAATTACTGATGTTTCACGAATGAATCCTCAAAAGAAATTTCTAGATAACTTCTTGAACGATACGTTGTTATTACTGCATTTTTTTTAAAATTTGAGAATATAGAATCACATTAAAAGCCAATATTTACACAAAAGTCGATACATCTTTTAACTGAATTTGAATATTTATGACGTGAATGGATAAAATCGCCCATACAAGACGATGAAGATTATCTTAATACAAGGAAAATGAAAACTAGATATTTAATTATTAATACTATGCCAACATTTCTATCAATGTAAAACATATTAATAATTATTACAAGCCCCATGTATCCTTCTGAAATATTTTTAAACAAAAATAATTTAAAGAATTTATGTAATTTTATCGTATTTAATAATGGTTAAAAATTGCAAGATGATTGCTCGTGTAAAGCAGCTTTTCAGTTAGAGAAAAAAGTAGCGAAAAACGTATAAAAATAATTAATTTTAAATTTAGAACAGTGCACAGTAATTTTTTCAATACTACTTACAGATTATTCTATTTTAAAGAATACTTGCGATAGAATTAAATTAATATTTTCATAAGTATTTACTATATACCGGAGAAGATGCCAATTATCTTAGGTTTAGATAAATATCTCACATTTTTATACATAAATATATTACAAAAAAATGACTCTGAAAAAAGGTTATTTTATCTATTTTTTTCGGCCAATGTTAAATTAACATTTGTTTATTGGAAAAACTGTTATTTAGGGATCTTTTTATTTTAATTATCCTATAAATTAATTGTTATTAAAATAGTTAATAGGAAAATAATTCGTAAGACAAAATATAAAGATTTATTTTAATATCTTAATCATCTATATTTAATGTTTTCTACATCGAAGCTCTTTAATATAATTATTGTATTCAATAGTCGTTTTTAAAATGATTAATAGAAAAATCCATCAGACAAAATTTTTATTTTTTCATATGGTTTATTTTTCCATCAATTATTTTTAATTGATATTTAAAAAATCAAGTACAGGATATTATTCATTGAAGCATTTAAATTAAACATTACTTTTTTTGCTTACTAATAAATATTATTAAAAAATATTTGACGTATTATTTCATACTAATTACAAATTTATCTTAAATGTTCAGGAACTGAAATTTTAAGAGCAATTTGTTATTGTTTTGGAAATATTAGTGTACACCATTTATTGTTCTTAAATAATTTTATCTATCATTAATATAGGTTTAAAAAATATTAATGTCTTATTGCAAATATAATGTGAACGATAAATTAGAAGTTTTTAAGAAAACATTGTGATAACTTATATTTTTCTGTAATTTTCTTTACTTATTTTGAATTTCACGATTGTAAGATAGAAAATAGGTAAATGTACATACCTGTGAAGGATCTTGGCACTTATGCGTCATCGCGGTTCTATCCGTTTGGAATCACACTTTTCTTGGAGAAAAATAAAATATCGAAAGAGCGGCGATATTTAGTGAATCACAGAAATCACACCCACTTGTTGATCAACAACCGGCAGGCTGAAAATACGCTCTTTTACCAAACTCGAATAGAATGAACATCTAAAATCAGGACTTTGCACAAAAAGTGTGCTGTGAAAAAGGCACTGCAGTAGTTAAATTAATTTACATGTATAAGATCACAATCACAGCCATAATGAATTTTGTCTGTGAGGAAACCACTAACCACCACTGTACTGCGCTCTCAAACAACGTCGAGTGCGAACCGTTATATCACTGGATCCAACTTTTCTAGCTTCTGCAAAGCGCGTTATCGTCTGTGACGTCAAATGATGGGAGGAGCTTCAGCGAAACCGTACAATCACCGCTCAGCAAATTTTTTCCATTTTTATTTTTATTTTTGATGTAGACGCTGATGATAAACCAAGAAGAGTAACTATTTTCTTCCGCGCGTGTTACGATGGAAGAAGTTGGGTCTCAGAACATAAGTTGTTATTCTTTTTTATTCCCGGCGTAGGATTATTTTTGTTTTGGGATGGATTTTTTTTCTGAAGGAGATAAAATAGTTCTGTAGCGCTTTATTTGTTGTTAACTGCTCTCTCTTCTGTCTTAATCTCAAGTCTTTGTGAATGAATGATACAGATTTAGAATTCAACTTACAATTATGTTTATTGGAAATAAAAATGGTGTTTTTATTAATCTATTATTTTAAGAGTATATATATTACTAAATATTTGCAATTTAGCGAACGTTTCTGAAACAATGCATATTATTAACTGTTGAATTACCAACAAAAGCATAAGACTTTTATATAAATATTTGATCTTGTAATAATATTCTAAATAAATTTTTTTTCTGATATGAAAAATGCTAATGTTCATTTAACTATAAAACCAAATTACTAGAAAAATATAGTTTAGAAATTAATTATATTCAGTGCAATTGTGAATTTAATAATTATTGATATTTATACAGTTTTGTTTCAAAAAAATCATAGAGGAAACCAGAAGGAATAAAGGATTTTTTGTTAATATTTTTGGTATTAGCAAGAAATGCTTTTATTGCTGGATAATATTTTTATTTAAGCATTTTTGTGTTAAGTATATGAAAACTTTCGTGAACTCAGTTGGGAATGGAAGCTTTTTAAAATTATATATAAGCATATATTAACAGATTCGCTACATCAAAACATGCATCATACCGTTCTTCAAAAATTGAACTAGTTACTTCCTATTAGCGTCACGCAGCTTTTTAAACCTATTGAATTTCAAATCCCTTATAATTAGAAAATTTCTTTTTCTAATGCTTTTCATAATTAGTAAAAGAACTATATATAGATTTAAGCTAATTCTACTGAAGTTTTGAGGTGAAATTAGCTGCGGTGACGTTGAAAGTTAAGTACCTTTAAATGCTTAAATGCACATAAAAATTATATATATATATATATATATGGATGTCTATTTTACATTTAAGGTTAATACATACGATACTACTTGTAAATGTGTGAGAGTATCTGTATAAATATTTTCTCCATACCCAAATTTTTAATCTGACCCGAGTTCTACAGTATAAGAATGCATATAAATAAGTTTAGGATAATACGAAATTCTTTATTAAAGTAAGCAAGTTCTAATAATGATTAAATTGAGATGCAATTTTCTATCGAATAAAATTCATGTTTTCTTCGTAAACAGTTGAATGATGAAACAAATGTGTCTAAATTTATCATTCCTAATATTCAACACTGATTTTATTTTGGAAACATTACTCATACTTTTCATAATTTTCATCAAGTCATTTTCATAATTGAATTTCAATATTATAGATATTAAAAAAGGTCATAACTTTTAACTAATAAGGAATTTTTGCATTCAAAATTTCTCTAATTTTTTTTTTTTTCATTGGCAGGGAATTCTTTTAAGAATGCATAATGTCTACTCCATTTATCTGTCATCTGATCTCGCATAACTATGCAATCAGACTTATTAAACTTGTTTGAGGTTACAAAACTATGCTTTTTGAGTCTCCGTAGAATTTTTAAATGCATATAAGTCATAATTGCTATAAAAATATAAAAAAATAAGAGTTCTAGTTTGCTGGTTTTACGGGTTATTACTCTGCTTACACGTATCAAACAGAGGTTTTTAATATATTATTAACTAAACTGTTTTCCGAGGCCCGTGGGAAACTATTCTTCAGCGCAAATAGTCCCGTTGCCGATCCCAACCATCTTTGAAAATAAGGATAAATGATGCGCTTTTGTCTTCTGCATGCACGTCTGTTGGGGTAGGGGCTTGGTTCAAGCTTTCCTTCCTTGCGACACATGGAGTAGGAGCTTGATGAATTCCAAGCACATACCCCAACAGACGTGCATGCAGAAGACAAAAGTGCTAACTGAGAAATGCCACCCACTAACTAAGAAAAATTATCTTGGAAAACAGCTTAAAAGGTTTATCAAAGCGCCTCTTATCAGGTCTTTGATCTATCAACTACAAGGTTTCATTTGAATATTGCGAAATTTAAAATGCAGTTGTAATATTTCGTTGATTAGAAAATTGCCTATCTTTAAAGTAAGGATATAACGACTGCCATGATATAAAGCAATATTCTTGTGCTATATTTTCTAAGTAATACTGATCATTAGCTTGTTGAAAAAGAACTTCAAAGGATAATATCTTAAGAATAATTACAATTATACAAGTATCAAGTAATATTAGATACAATTATACAAGTAATATTAGATACAAGTATATATTACTAGCAACACGGAATTATATTTTCTTTCCAATTAAAATTTACGCATTAATGTGTAATGGAATGGAAAATTAGAAAATTGTGAAATCACAAAAAAAGAAATGGAAAGAAAGAAAAAAAAAGAAGAAGAAGAAGGAATTACCACCCAATATTTTGTGACACTTTGTGGAAAGCAAGATTTAAACTCGGATCGCAATGTCTCCAAACACAAACAAGAGTATTATCAGAGGTTGGACAATGCTTCAATGGAATGCAACCGTTTACAATGATGAATCTAAATTCAGTTAAAATTCTGACAAAGATCGTATTTTAGGCATCATGAAATCAGAAGTTCAAGCTACATTCATATTACGAAAAGCAGTTGCTATCTCGTGTTCTAGAATTATGATGTGAAATACCTTTTGTTTTGATTTTCGATCGCTATAAATAATGATCGGTGAGGAACAATGACTCAGTGATTCAAGCCAAATATCCCGTTTCTATTTATGCAACTTCTTACGATGCAATTCTTGGTAGTATTCTTCCAACAGAATGCTAAACCACCCTTAGGAAAGTTGTCGAAAGCATACCTGAAACAGCTTGAAGTATTTCCATGACGAGTCAGAACTTCAAATTCTGCCATAATCGAGAACTTACGAAGTAATTTGAAAACATAAAGTTGCTTTATTTTTAGACTATAAGAACTTGTATACAAATATTAAAATCGATTGACATTCAATATATGTTCCATATACAGAATATATTAAATATCAAAGGATTTCAATATTGTATTTTACAACAGCGCATATAACATTAGATGCTTATTTTGAAACTAGACTTGACAATGTTCTAAAAACAGAATTTCATTTGAGATTACTAATAACAAATTCCCTTTTTCATCTAAAATATTTTAGATTTAAAGAAAAATCGATGATATTAACACTAAATAAATAGTATTCGTTTCAATTTTTACACCTCTTATATGTCGCAAATTCAATAATGAGCGGTATTAGAAAGATCGTACTTATTCTTTTGGTGATCTATATTTAGCTTAAACACTTTTTAAAGTAATGTAATTGGATCACATTACACAGAAAGGCAACAATAACAACAAACAAAACTTGAAAATAATTTATTCGAGAAAGTATCAAGGATTTAGATAATAAGTGAAGTCTCTTTTAACTTTCTTCAAAGGCCTTTCTTACTTCCTCATGTAATATACGAAATTGATTTGAACAAAAATTATCTTTTCCTCAGTCATTGACAAGTAATCATTTGCTATTAAAAAAAGCCGCGCAACTCAATAATAATACTTCAACATTCAGGGTTGAAATTAAACAAAATAGAACACTTCTTATTCACTCCTTTGCAGCAGACGCTAAACTTGTTGAGCCATGTATATCTGTTTACACTGTCAGTCTCGTCTCTATGTAGTGAAACCGGTTAATTCTTTCCTTTCACCTTCAAAAAACCTTTCGAATGTGCAACAATAGTAAAAAAGATAATTGAGAAAATATGGAAGACTATATTAATTTCGGTCTCCAAATTGGAGTAATTTAACAAGTCGTTTATTTTCTTTCTTTAAAATTATTCGTTTTCCCTGGTCAAGGTAAGGTAACCAATTCATGAGATATTTATTCAAACTTCCGCGTTATTTATTTTCGATAAATTTATTTTGAATATTAGAATTGAATTTTTGAGAAAATAAAACAAAGTGAAATTATATAAAATTACAATGTAATTAATAAATATACACAAAAAAATCTTTGTAAAAAGATCAAATATTAGACTAATTTTTCAATGCATAAATTTCACATAAGTTTTATATTCGTAAATTTTGTAACTATTTTAAATCATATAATAATAAACCTAAAAACTAATTTGAAGATAATTTACATTTCAGAAAAATAAACTGAAGAAATTTATAGATTAATAAATTCGCGAACAAGCTAATTGATATCACGTATCAGATTCAATTGTTTCTGCTGATTATTCATATCTTTGATGTATTGTACTATGATTTTGACATTAATTATCAGATAATTACGAAATGCCATGATAATCTTAATAAAGTTCACAAAACTGTTAGAAACAGACAAATATTTCTCTGCGCTAGAAATCTAACGGAATCATGTGAAATATGTTCTTAGAGACAGATTATCTATATCTGGCAAAGTAATTGTCTAACAATACGTTAATTTCCAGGGTTTCCCAACTTATGTAAGAGTTTTAACAAAAGGTAACAATCGTTCACTCAGATCGGAAACATTTAACAGCTCTTTTTGCACTTATATTTTTCCTTGTTTTCCTTCCTTAAAAGAAAAAAAAAGCTGTTGCGCAATTTTTTTTAAACGTTATATCAAACAGAATATTTTTAATAACAGCTTAACGTAATTTGATTGATGAAAGTATAAAAATAGACCAAACGGCTGGCGAAAATAGCTCATTTTTAATAGACGTAACGTTTTACAACAAACGGTATTTAATAACTTGTGTCAAAGGCGTCATTCGAAAATTCTTCAGGCCCACAATTATCCCGCCAGAATTGACACGTTTCGAGACATTATTAGGTATTAAATGCTTTTTAATTACTAGAATCAAAATAATGGGAGCAAATTAAATTTTAGAATACGTCTAAGTTGTTTAATGTGGAAAAGAATGACACGAAAAGGAACTTAAGTTTATCCCGCAGAATGACGCAATCTATGGGAAATTGTTGAATCAAATAAAAAATTTTGCTAAATGTTTGAAATTGAGATCTAATCCTGTCATACAACTGTGGCCCACATACTGAATGGTGAAAGAATCAGGAATTTCTAAGGATAAATTTTGTGATTCATTGATTACAGGTCAAATTCAATGAACATTTTGAAAAATTAAAGTGCTGTTTCGATTAAATCAACCATTATCTTGTTGTCCAATCGAACAACAAAATTAAGGGAAAGCGATTATAAATTTTTATCGATTATTGGTGGAAATAGAAGCTTAATATTTATTGTTCCAAAAAGTATATTTATATTAAATTATAAATTCAAAAAAATTTTTATTATATATTTTATTGAATATTTATCCTAAGTCAAAGAAAATAATCCGATAAATTATTTTTTGAACAATTATAGTTCAAATTATAACAGTGACTTAGAATTTTTTTATTTTTAGAATATTTTCATTTATTAGAAGAAATATCATGTTATCATACTTCAACATTGAAAAATATAAATTTGAATTTTTAAAATTTAAAATCTATTTTTTTAAGATTTTCAAAGGTCACAACATATTAAAAAATAGTAGCTATTTATTTCCAATTAGCTTATACAAGTTAAAAGAGAGGGACTGTTTTAGCTTCGTCGACCAAAATGTTGTTGAAAAAATCTATTTTAATTTTCATAAAAAAACCTATAGATAATGTAATTTTTGCATTCAAAAACAAGATCTTATGTTGTTGCCTCACTTATTCATTATGTATTTAGATAATGAATAAATTATTGTTTAAATAACTTGTCACGCAAACGAGAAGCGCCTAAAAATATCTTAATCATATACAGTAGACCGAGATAATTCAATTATTATCTCGTAATGTCGGCTCATAAAGTGCTGATTGTGTCACTTCCGATAAAATCTGTTTCTACCAGAAGTTCTGGAGGAAACTTATTTACACCTAGATCAAACCACTTGACAATAAGAGCCAGATAAACCTGCGGTTTTCAACAGATAAAAAACCTGCAAAAGATCGTAATGTTTTGATGGAATGAAAAACCTATTTTTTTGGTAACAATGGATTATTATATTATAAACTGCACTTGATAATCAAGAAAATTTACTTACGTTTCAAAATGTGAGCTTAAATAATTGTGCAAAGTGTGAAATATGGTATAGTAACAGCGTCTGATAGAAATCAGGGAACATAATTATCAACAGCATCGCTGCCATCTTGTATTTCGTATACTTCATCCAATTATTAAAGTTCAAATTTAGAATTTTTCCCTAAAGCAGTTATATACTTTATTTAAGCACTTATATTTAACAAATTTGAACACTAAAAACAATAATAAGGGAAAATATTCCAAAAACAATAATATCCACAAATAATTTTTTTATCTGTACAACGTTCAATTTGATTTTAAATTAAACAACGTCTTCTAAAAAATAAATTTTAGTTAAAGTATGAAAGATAATTAGATTTCCATTTTTTTTATGATCAATTATCACTCCTTTTAGTTCTTGGTTTCCTTACCAGAAATTTTTTGAAGAAACCATATTAACCAAGTAATTATTGCTATACATAATATATTTCAATTTTCAAATCTTAGTTGATAAATCTGAAAACGAAAAAAGCGTTAGAAGAAAATAATTTTAATGTGATTTTTCGATGTTCTTGTATCGTTATAATATGGGAACGTCAGTTACTTTATACAATAGAAAAATTTTTCTGTTTAATTAAAAAAATTTAATTTGATGTTTAATTTCTCTGATTGTATTTATTAATCATGAGCATTAAATATGATTTAATTGAACTTATTTCAAGTCATAAAAATAAAATTAATAAAATTAAATAGATTTATTGACCACATGTAAAATAAGGTAATGCAATACGATCATTTTCTCAGCAACAGTATAACTCTTCTAACAACTACTAAACGTGTGTACTTCTAAATACCAACTTAAAAAGAGTGTAATTTGTAAAGCTTCTTTTTACGTACATTTAATATTCTTTTTGCAGCAAAGTGGAAGGTTTGTAAGGAAATGTATTGTAAGAAAAATATTTTTTAAAGAGAAGCATTTCATTTTAAAACATATCATTTATTATAAGATTGACAGTGTTTCAAAATTTATGAAAAAAAAAAAATCTCTCATTCAAACAAAAGAAAATTGTGATTAAGATAGATACTAACTTTTTGATTTGTTTTCACTTTTTGCTCGTAATTTTGCCTTCAGATTAAAATATTTTAAGGATAAGTAATGTATATATGTTGCTTTAATTCACTTTTTGTAACAAAAATGATTAATTCCTTAATTAAAATTGAATTCATGAAAAAATCAATGATTTCAATTTTGTATTAAATAGTCTCGAATATTTTAAGGAGGAATTTAAAGAAATCTCGTAAATTTTTTATATTAATTGTATCAACAAGATTGGTACTTCATTTATTGGCGTAATTTACATTATCAACATTTTAAACCGATGTTGCATGAAATTGCAAATGTTTTATTATTTCTTATAAAAATTAAGCTAGTAACAGTAAAAAAAAATTATATATATAATTCAAAAGTACAAATATTTGCTTAAAAACGCCCCAAACTACTTTTTTTTATATAATAACTAATATAACTTTTTTATGCAATACATAATAATTTCATAAAATGTATTGTTTTGAATAAAAAAAAATCTTATGTATTACATTTTCATTCAGTTTTTATGTAATACAAATAATTAAATATATTTAATTAAATAAAACTGGAATTTCTTACCTGTTTCACTAAATCCTTTGAAATAATAGAGAAAAATGGCATCAATAGCGCCATCTCTGTTTCGAAAGGAGAAACATAATCGTTCCCAATTATTCATCAGTATTTCTTCATATCATGTCGATGTCATAACAATAAAAACCTTATGCAAAAGGTTACGAATTTTTTACTTCATCATCGTTTGCATGATTTAACAAGGATTTATCATTTGCATTTTATTTTTGCAATCACTGTTGAAATGAAATAACACTGTAGCGCTTCATTTAACAGATAGAATTGGCAACGTGTTTTTATAGATGGTTTTTAATTTAATTATATACATATAGTTCGTTTAGAAAATTTTTATGTAAATGTTTTCTAAGCGGATGAAAATTTTTTTTATTTCATTTTTGATAATTAATGATCATATTTTATTTTCCAATATTCCTAAATATTTATAAATATCATTGAATCTAAATATATGTAGAGAGTTTTTAACATGTCCTTAGGAAACTAGATTTGGTTTAATATTGGTTTGGATGGTCATTATTTGCAAATAAAGATTAATTCTATCATGATTCATGACTTAAGTAATTGCCAAACCACGAAACAAAAACGACTGATCTTAATTAAGGAGAAATAGTTTCTTCCTTTAAAGTTTTGGAACTATATATTTATATTATACTGTATATATTTTTATATTATTTAATCTATCGAGTTATTATAAGTGTAAAAGAGAAAATTCACAAAAAGGCATTGAAAATGTTATATATACATATATTATTTGACACTGTACAGAAATTTGCTATTCAGTTTGGAAAATCCATATAGAAAATTAATTTTGATTTTCTCATCAAATATATAGTTCAGATGAGAGATTTATAATATTTTTTGTATTTATAAGTCGAGAGTAATAATTTTTTTAAATTATTTTATCAGAAATTTTAGAAGCCATAAAAGAGAATTCTCAAAGAGAAATTCCTATAAAATAGAATAACTAAGATAGTTGAATTATGCAAGGGACCTTGATAATATATGTTACTTGTAAAAAAATCTCCCCCACCCCAAAGAAAAAAAACTTTTAATTTAGCAAAAGATTTTATAGGAAAATTACTTTAACACAATATCTATAGCATTGAGCGCCGCAAAAGTAAGCATTTAATTATTTAAAGGCATTTTATTTTTTAAATTACATTTGACTTACATTTTTTCAAGTGTTAAGGGCTGACTAGAATAATAATAGTCAAGTTTTGCTATTTGATAAAATACATGAAAAGTATGCGTTATGCATAGGTATAACTCTCTTTATAAAAGATTTAAACTAATACCGAAGAATTGTGATAAAACTTTTTTTTTATTTTACCAAAGAGCTTTGAGAAACAACGATGCATATTAATTATATTAACAAATATAATTTTTATCAGTTTTCTACAATCATTGACTCTAGTCATATACATTTGAATATGTCGCTGAGAAAATGAAATGCATTATATCATATTCATTCATCATAGCCATTTATGTTTAAAAAAAAAAAAAGAAAATTATTTTCTGATTTAAAATTTATTTCGAGTATTTCTTTACTAAATATGATGATAAGAATGCATAACGTCTTCATTCTGGTTAAAATTCTACAGTCATTTCTAGTTTTAAATTTTAGAGATCAACTGATGCGAAACTATTATAAACTTACTGAGAAAAAACTGGATATTTACGATGATGATTACAAAAATAAAAAATTTAAAATAAGATTTATCAAGCTAAGATGTAAAGATTTTGGAAAAAATAAAATCTGAACTCTTAAATATATGCAAATTACTTTTACGTTTATTTTCATGTTGTGTTTTTGAGTGAAAAATTCAAATGAGAAAAGAAACATGAGCTTTAATTTCCATAAAATAAAATAAAGATTTTCCATACGTGAAAATATCTTTAGAATAATCCTCAAAATTCTATTTGACTTCACTCGAAAAATAAAGTAAACTGTAACCGGAACACATATTATATAACAGAAAATGCATTTCTACTATTATTTTTGTAAATTCATAACGTCTTAAAATGCATTTAACTTCTAAAAGTTATATAAATATGATAATTTGAATTAAATATCTAGTCAGACCCAGAAAAATTACAAGATTTAAAGTGTGTTTCCAATCTAAAAAAAATTGTAGATGCTTTAAGGTATCCAAATATTAAAAGCTGAAAATGGGCGACATATGTTAAAAATCTCTCGTTTGAAAATATTATCATACTTAGTTAATGAGCAGTATGACTTATACATTACGAAACAAATTTTACACAATTCCATAAGAATTAATTCAAATTTATAATAGCATGTTTCATTTAAAAATGAAAAATTCTCAATATTAAAATGTTAATATAAATTATTTTTGATCATAAGAGTTACAACCACACATCGTGAAGAATTTATTCATATTTCCGAAACATTTATCATTGTTATTAAAAATAGTTGCTTGTGGTATACCTACTTATGTATACATTTTAACTCTGCCGTTTCGAAATAACCGTAAAATACGATTATGGCATGTTTTTACCAAGCTTCATGATAAATTGGCTTTAAAAAGTAGTTGACTAAAACGTGCGAGTAAGCTATTTATTTTAAGATGCATTCACGTATTTTCTTGGAAATCTACTCTTTATTTATGGATGCATAAATATGTAATAGTATAAAGATTTCTTTCTTCTCTTTTTTTCTTATGTTTTTTATTCTAAAATATTTTGTTCTTGGCTCAGCTGCTCAAATTACAAAACAGTGCATAATAATGAATTATGGGCTTAGGAATATTTGTGATGTTTAAGCAATGGAATGAATATTCTTTTTTAAAATAGAATAAAAAAAATATGTAAAAATGTTTACTCTATTTTTAAAAAAAATGTAATTCTTGTAAGTCCTCTTTTTCTCATCAATTAATTAAAAGTTAAATAGATCTGTTTCGAGATGTCAAAGTGAGAAAGTTATTTTTAAGTTTAAGAAAAAAAATATTAAACATATCCATCAGTTTCATAATTATTAATTAGCAATATTTATTTAAATAGAAGAAATGGTATTCATTTTCTGGAAAATTATAGCGAAATTTAATAAAACATAGAGTACATCAAAATTGTAAATATATGGTTATATAAATTATTTTGATATGAAGACACCTATAAACTAAGTAAAAATATTTTGCAGATAAGTTATTTTGTAAAAGCAACATCTGAAACATATGATGAATTACGTTATTATAACCAGTATTTGAATTTTCTTCTGTATATCTCTAAAAATGACGAGAATTTTTTTTACGAAATTATAACAATAATTTATTGTTCCAGCTTCTTAAAAGAATTCCTTTTTCCTTTAATAGAGGAATAAATTTGATAATGTTGACTTTTTCAACAAAAAGTTTTGACGTTTTTAGAAATGTAAATTTATTAAGAATTGACTGTAGAGATGAAATCAATAAAATTTTTTAAAATATATATATATATATAAAAGAAAAAAAAAAAAGAAAAAGAAAAATATAAATAATAAAAACACTTTTGAAACTTAAAAAATCTCAGTTTATTTGAATACTTTTAATAAATGCTGCAATAATAAAAACTTAAGTATTCATTTAACAATCAAAGTCACATTTTTAATAGGTAGCAATCAACATTATTTTAAAACTAGTTGAATTGAGATCAATTTTTGATTAAAATAAACTTTTATAAAATAGTATTGATGCAGCTTTTAGTAATACAAAAATTAATATTTTTTCTTATTGTTGAATTTAGATCATAGTATTTATTTCTTAGAATAAGCATTTTAGATTCAATTGAAATAAATATGAACATTTATTTAGTAATATGAAGATGATTCAAAAGTTAATTTTAAGAATTTTCTAGTCAATGTCTACTCAGATGACTAATTAATGCAATATTATTAGTAACATTTTAGTCAATACAAATGAAAGAATTAACTTTCATGGTATTAAAATTCACGGGATTCCTCTAATGCTGTGTGACACCTCTTTCTACCCAACTCGACGTAGAATTTATTAATCAACCAATATATGATTTATAAAGCTTACGGTGATATGCTTTATAAACTATATATTGTTAACTTATCATAGCACATCATTCTGAAAACACATTCAATCATAGTGCTCTACAGCCGCCGCTTTTGATTGCGAAAATGTGGCCAGTATTGGATTTTAGGCACGAACTGATTTTATATTCCTGTTCTATCATATTCGTGTGAGTATGCCTGGTGACTTAGGTGGCGAAATCATTTGATGGAACCATCCAGATAGTTTCTGAAATCAAATGCGAATAATTTTGGTCTATTTTAGTTGTATAATGAAACAATTTCACTAACTGTAGTTTACAATCAAGTACTAACAAAATTCCAATTAGATTTATAATGCTTACGCAATCTATACAAGTCTACTGACTTGATGAACCTAATCCTTTGCTGGAAATGTACAGATTGATTCTCGAATCAATTGCAGATGGTTTTGGCCTCTTTGGTGGTATAAAGAAACAAACTACATTATGCATCGTTTGCTATCAATTACTGCCGAGATTCCAATGAGATTTATAATGTTTAGACAATTCGGTCTGCCGACTTATTGAACTAAATTCTTCTTTGGAAAAGTAAGATTGGTCTTTGATCCAAATGCAAGTGGTTTTGAAATCTGTTTGTGACATGAAAGAGTAAATTGCACCACATGCAGTTTGCTATAAAATATTACTGAATATTTTATAACATTTGGAAAAA